>JAJIBD010007500.1:0-88749 GCA_021461705.1 Cryptotis parvus | reverse complement strand
CCCCTCCCAGACCGCTCAGCCCCCTCCCCCGCCGCCTCAGCCCCTCCCCGCTGCCTGGGAGAGCGGAGGGCCGCATGTTACCCCTTTGTTCCCTGACAGATCTGTGTTAGCCGCTCCAGCTGCTCGTCCTGGATGACCTTGGCCTTCGTACTGCTGGATGACCATCTCCCATCTCCACCTTGACGGCAGGACGCAAGCTGGAAAACAAGGCCAGGTGTGAGCACTGTGGGACGCTGGCTCACAGGACTTCAAGATCTGGGTGTGGGCTCCTGGGGATCTGAGGTACCCGGCACGCCAGCACCCAGAGCACCCGGCACCCAGGGTGCTATTTCCTCCTTTCTTGAGATGAAAGACTGTGCTCCCAGAATCCTCTGGGCCTTGACCACTTCTGGAGGTCGGGATGCAATGGGGAGGTGGGGGGTGTGATCACTCCACAGCCCCCAGAATCAGCCTCCACCAAAGCTGCTGGGAAATCCTGGAACCCTCACAAAATGCTGGTGGGAAGATGAAAAACACCAGCCACGTCGGAAAAGACAGTTTCAAAATGTTAACTTTGTTATAGCTCTGCAAGCATTCATCAGGAAACAAGAAAGGGCCCACATAAATAACCTGACTACAGAGCTGAAGACATTAGAAAAAGACCAACAAAAGGAGCCCAACCCAGGCAGAAAAAAAGGAAATAATAAAAACTTAGAGAGGAAATCAGTGAGTTGGAAACCAAAAAAATAAATCCAAAAGATTAATGAAACCAAGAGCTGGTTCTTTGAAAAAATAAACAAGATTGACAAACAAAAAAAAAAAAAGTTAACTTTGGGGCCAGGTGGTGGAAAGGGCGGGAGAGATAGCACAGGGGTTAAGGTTGCTTTGCACACAGCTGATCGCGGTTTGGCCCCGGCAACATATATGGTCCCCAGGCACAGCCAGGAGTGACCCCTGAGCACAGAGCCGGGAAGAGCAAGGATTACCCAACTGTTCCTCCTCCAATAACAGTAATAAAGCCAAGAGCCGCCATAGGACCGGCTAGTGCACCCCTTTGGGGACCGCGGACAAGTAAAAACACAGACGCAGAGACACTCAGACACATGCTCACGGCATCGTGCCCCCCTCTGAGGACAGCTGATGAGGCTGGAGCCCGCCATGGGAGGAGGCGGGACAGCAGGAGGGAAGGACGAGCCTTGGGAAACGGTGATGCCAAGAGAGGAGCAGGGAGGAAAGGCCGCAAACCCCAGGCTCAGCTGCAGGATCGGTGCTGAGAGCTCATCTCGCCACACAGAAGGAGATTGGGGGCTGAGAGCTGAGGGTAGACTCGGGGACTGATGGCCAATGAGATCAGCTTTTTTTTTAACTGATAAATATTGTCTACAATTACAGGGTTTTTTAGACAGTGGAACAACTCTATAAAAATACTAGTGACTAGTATGTGCTTTAAATGGGTAATTTTATGGGTGTGAATCTCAAGAAAGATGTTTAAGATGAGAGACAATGGGATTTTTCCTTTGGCCTCTTTACATATCCCCTCCTGACTGCAATGGGGACGAGGATGTGATGGCTGGCACCAGCGCAGCCATCTTAGGCCCTTCTGTGACTCTGGAAAGCAGGTCATGTGCAACAGAATGAGAGAATACAGGAGCCTGGAACCTGGACTGTAGGTACCTCGATAGCCCTGGACAGTCCCTGCAGGTTTGCATGTGCGAAAAGAGCTGCTGTTTGGTAAAAAATCACAATCGCTTTTGGGTCTTCTGTTACTAAGTCCCGAAGAAGAGAGCCTGCACTCTAGGGCTGGAAGACCCTCCCCAGGTAAGTGGCAGCCCCACAAACTGTCCCTTCCCTTTTGGCAGTTTTTAGCGCCACACCCAGCAGTGCTCAGGGCTTACTCCTAGCTCGGTGCCCAGAGATCACTCCTGGTGGTGCTCTAGGGAGCTTGAGGGGTGGGGCTGAATCCAGACAGGCTGTGTGCAAGGAACAGTCTCACTGTTCTCTCAGTCTCCTCTGGGATATTTTGGAGCTTCTGGAGCCTCAGCATCAACTCCCCGACCCCAAGTCTTTGCCTGGCACACTCATCTCTCACCTCTCTTCCAGCCCTTCCAGACCCCCGGCGCCACTGTATGTTTCCGTCTGATTCTAGACCTCTCCACAGCTCCACCCTCTGCCCACAGCCTTCCACCTTCAGACGGTTTCCAGCTGCTGAGAGGCACGCAGAGAAGGGAAGAACAGGACCTTTGCTTCCAAACCGGATGCAGGTCTTAGGTCCTGGGACCCCACCCACCTGGGCCTGCGCAGCCCCCCGCAAAGCCAGTTCGGGGACAGGGAGAGCGTGGCACCTCCCTCTGGGAGACTCTGGTGCCACAGTCACGCCTGGTGGGTCAGGAGACATGGGAAGAGTGTCCACAGGAGGGATGAGGGGATGCCGCGGCAGGAGGGCAAGCAGGGAGGGGCCACTGGCAGGCACAATTCCCGCCCCAGGGGACCTTCCCAGGGGCAGAGCCAGGAGCTGGCTTTGAGCCAGTGGAGAAGATTTAACGGTAGAGACAGTCTGGGCTATGGTGGGAGCCCTGGGGTCCCCAGAGCAGAGGGTCCTTGCTCAGATTTACAGTATGAGTCTCCACCCTGCTGGCCTCCAGTTTCCCTATCCATTTTGTTGTTGTTGTTTTCTGGGGGCTACACCCGGCTGTGCTCAGGGCTCACTCCTGGCAGGCTCAGGGAACCATAATGGATGCCAGGGATTGAATCCGGGTCAGACACATGCAAGGCAAGTGCCCTCCCTGCTGTACTATGACTCCGATGCCTCAGTTTCCCCATCTGTCCAAAGAGAAGTGACTAGCTGATCCTCCAGAACTTTCCAGCTGGGCATTCCAAAAGCTAGACTCAACCCCAGTCCAGTCTGATGGTCATGAGGGCTCTGGGCCTCATGCATTGACAAATGCCAAGGGTGGGACAGAGGGTGGGGACCAGGGAGACGGGCCCAGCCGCGGCTCAGAGACCCTGCAGCTGTCTTTTCCCGCCTTGTAAGCACGAGGGAGTTGGTCAGCCTCCACCGCCGATCCGTGACACTAAATCCAGGCTGGAAGGAGCTTCACCATCTTACCCCAGAGAGGGGCTTTTGTGAGGGGCAGGGAGGTGAGGGGCCCCCCCCTCTTTCCCCACTTACCCCCCACCCGTAGGTGCTGGGGATCTGTTTGGTCAGAGAGCGACTCCTGGTGGTGGTCAGGGGAACATTCAAACAGGATCTGATGCCGAGACTCAACCATATGCACCCTGAAGTCTTAAAAATATGCTTCCTGGGGCGGAGTGATAGCCCAGCGGGTAGGGCGTTGCCTTGCACATGGCGGCCCGTGCCGGCCTGGGTTTGATGCCCGGCATCCCATATGGTCCCCCGAGCACCGCCAGGAGTAATTCCTGAGTGCAGAGCCAGGAGAAGCCCCTGAGCATTGCCGGGTGTGAGCCAAAAAGAAAAAAAAAATCTGCTTCCGGTCGTGAGAGCCTGGGGCCTGAGGGGGTCTGGCCCTGAAGCCCTCCAGCAGGTGCAGCAGGTCAGCCCCTCCAGCCCTCCTCCTCACCTTGGTCTTGAGCAGAAAGAGGCTGGTTTTGTTTGGGGGCCGAAACAGGTGATGCTCAGACCTTACCCCCGGCTCTGTGCTCAGGGATCCCTCCTGGGATTGCTTTGGGGGACCATATGGGGTGCCGAGAATCGAACCAAGACTGGCTGCATGCAAGCCAAATGCCTTCCAAGCTGTGCTATGGCTCTGTGGGAGATTCTGTGCCTGGCGGATCTCTTCAGCACTCAGACCTCCCCTGGTGTGGCCATGTGCGGGTGAAGGGACCGTCCTCACAGACAGAACATGGGCAGCTGAAGGAGCAGGGCAGGCGGGCTGGCTCTGCAGGGCCTGGACCCCCACCCGGGCGCCCCCCTCACAATCCTGGGCCCTCAGTGGACAGCCCAGTGGGGGTTTCTGGGGTGACTCCTGGTACTCTGGTAGCCTCGCTGGACTCCTCGGGCCACTCACCGTCAATGACCCTCTTCACTCGCCACATCCGAGCATGATGATGAGGCTGATGGCATCCCAGGGGCTCCGGGCCCTTGGCACAGTGGACGCCACCATGGGCGCCAAGGACAGGATAATGACTGCACCGCCAAACACCTGTGGAGGAGGTAGTCGTCAGGGCCCTGGAGCAGCCTCCTGTGACTGGGTCAGGTGGAGCAGTGGGTAGCACCCCTTCGGTCCTCATCCCTTGAGGTCCTTTGTCCATCACCCCGGCTGCCTCTCCTTGACCGTCAGCCTCGAGAGGCCCTTCCTGCTTCTCGACCTGCTCCCAGCCTCTCTCTGTCCCCTCGAATGACCTCAGCCTCTCCTCAGCCTTGGGCTGTTTGAGTGTCTTTGTTGGCACCCCGTTCCTGCTCTGAATAGGGCGTACACTCGCTGGCCCAGGCAGGGCCAGGCTGCATGGACCCCACAGGACCCTCACTGGCAGTGCAGGGTAAGACAGGCCCACCGGAGCCCTGATCTCTTAGCTGGGGTAAATCTCAAAACCCCATGGGGAGGGGCTGGAGCGATAGCACAGTGGGTAGGGCATTTTCCTTGCACAAGGCCGACCTGGGTTCGATGCCCAACATCCTAATATGGTCCCGTGAGCACTGCCAGGAGTAATTCCTGAGCGGAGAGCCAGGAGTAACCCCTGAGTATTGCTGGGTGTGACCCAAAAAAGAAAAAAAAACATGGGGAGACAGGCTGGGATAGAGGAACCCAGCTTCAATGATGGCAATTGGCTTGGTCCAGCCCGGCCATGCTTTGAGAGTTCCCCGGGCCTCTCCGGTATCAGCTCCCAGCTCTAGGAGCAAAGAAAGAGGTGACTAAGTGGATGAGAGGTGAGGCAGAGGCGGCAGCAACAGGGGGACTCTCACCTGGGAGCACAGAATCCCCCACAACCAAAGCCCCCTCTCCTGCCATGCATGAGGCAGACAGTGGAGCTTCAGCTCTGCAAACTGTGGGCCATTAATGTTTCCTTCAAAACAACCCCCTCGAAATCCCCAACACACGAAACAACTGAAGGATAACAACAAAACGCTGAATTTCGGGGATTTTTCAGTTCCTGAGTTTTAGACTGCCCCTTTGCTGGAATTTCCTAACTCCTGTCCTCTCTTCCCTCCTGCACAGCTGAAGCCCTGCGTGTGTCCAGGATGGACCGGGTCCCCGCTGGGGACATGGGCAGCTTCCCGGTCATCTGGCTCAGCGCTGGGTAAGGGCGTGGGTCATTACCTCAATTTTGTTTTCGATGTAATCCCAGATCCCAAGCACCACGATCCGGAGAACAGTCTGAGAGGAACAGAAGAGAGGCAGATTATGGCTCGTGAGTTCAGTTCCTTCATCCCCATGGAGAAAGCCCCAGGGCTCAAACTCCAGAGCTAGGCTTGGTCACTCACGGGACAACAGCCGTGCCTTCCCCACCCACGTCTCTGCACTCCTTCAGCCCTCGCCCGGCGCTCAAAAGTCCCTGATGCTGCTGGTGTTGAAACCACACCCAAGACCAGGCCTCCGGAGACAAGTCTTAGTCTCTGGTGGTAGCCAAATTGACTTCCCTTCCTTTCTCCTTCGGAGTGCAGGCAGTCAGTCTTCCCCCCCCATCCATTCTTCTCTCCTAAGATAGTCTTCGGTGCTTTGGACAGGCCACCAGCTAGGGACTACACGACCCAGGCGTCCTTGCTAAAGACTACATTTCCCAGACTTCCTTGCGTCTGAATGACCATGTGACCAGGCTCTGGCCAATGGTTCATGAGGAGAAGTGGTTGTCGACTTCCTAACAGTGTCCTTTTAGGCAATCAATTCGGCCCTGCCCTCTCTCCCAAAGACTAGTATGTGGGTGCTTGGGTGTGACCCGTGAGCCGAGGGCAACGAGGGAAGCATGCTGGATCCCCACCACTGGGGCAACGGAGGGATGCTGGGGCCCCACTATATCTGCCTTGACTGCTTCCCCTTCACAGAGAAGGGGACCCTGACTGTGCCGGCCCTGTTTTTGCTCTTCTGGTTCCTGGCAGCGCTGACCAGACTCTCTTTCCACCCTGGTGTCCTGGCCTGGGCACTGCTGTCCCCTCTGAGCGCTCACTCTCCTCTTGGTGCCTGTCTACTGCATGCTCCTGAAACTTGGAACATCAACCCCACAAACCGTTCCCCAGACAGGCTTGCGGCCTGATTTCTCTTTCCACCCCTAATCCCCGGCCTAGACACAGCGCGATTACCTGCTGGGAGTGAGAGAACTCGTGCACCACGACTGTCTAAGTGCCCTTGCGGGCGCCTTCCTCTCTACGAGAACACCTTTCTCTGCAAAGTGCTGACCCAGCTGCTCCCACGGATCCCGCAGGCCCTTCCTGGGGCCGGGATTCCCGATTCACTAATCCACACCAGTCCGTGTCCTACACCCATATTTTCGTGGGGGCAAAGCCGGCCAGAGGGCACAGGCCTGTCTGCACTTAATATACAACAAAAGGCCCGCAGAGAAGCCTGAGCAGGGAAGGCGCTTGCCTAGTAGGTGGGGCCACGGACTAGGAACCGAGCAGGATACATGTTCCCTGAGGCCCTGCGGGAGTGAAATCTGTGTTCAGGGCCGGAGTCAGCCCTGAGAACCTCCAGGAGTGCACAGCCCCGCCCCACAGAGCCACCAGATCACGCCTTCTTCCCCAAAGAGTGTGCTGTTTCCCAGGAAGGGAGCTCAGTCCCCGAAAAGGGCCTCCCTGCTCTGTTGCAGCCTTGTCTCGGCTTGCAGGCAGGACATCCTGCTGCTCCAGCACCGGGAGGTCGTTAGAATGCAGATTCCTGGGCTGGGGGACCCCTGTTCCCACCCCCCCCATATCTCCCCCTCCCCAGAGAAAAACCTCCGCCTTGAGTTTCCCTGCTCGTTGGTATGTCTGCGGCTCCCTCCTCCCCCAGCCCTCTCACCCACACTGTCCCAAGCAACAAGAGACACCTAGATCCAGCCCCAGGAAACGGAAACACAGAAGTCCTGGGCGCCCCAAAGCTGCCTCAGCGGTGTGTGCGGGTTGCGGGGAAACTGCAGGGCGGTGCCCGGGCGCCCCTAGCGCTCGGCATTGCTAAAACAGGACCAGAGCGGCTAAGGGTGCCAGGATGGGCCGCAGGACAGAGAAGAGGGTGCGTGTCCCCTGCACACGGCGCCCCCGTCCTGTGCTCTGCTCCGTTTCCTAATTTCACAAGCCCACAAGGGCAGACTGCCCCTTACTGCGGTGCTATTAGCGAACGGATAGGGGTCGGGATATGAATTGGGAATGGATAGAAAAGAAAGACTCCAGGGGCCTGAGCGGTAGCCCAGCGGGTAGGGCGTTTGCTCTTGCACGTGGCCGGCCTGTGCCGGCCCCGGGTTCGATCCCCGGCATCCCATATGGTCCCCCGAGCACCGCCAGGAGTAGTTCCTGAGTGCAGAGCCAGGAGAAACCCCTGAGCATTGCCGGGTGTGACCCCCACCCCCAAAAAAAAAAAAAAAAGCAAAAAAAGAAAAGAAAGACTCCAGAAGACGGAACTTGGTTCCACTCGGACGCCGGTTCTTGGAGGGGACATGCGTGTCCACGCGTGTCACTGGACTCGACTCAGCTGGCTAGCAGCTGAATCAACCATGGGGGCTGCCCGAATGGCAATGCAGGCCACTCTGGTTCTCTTTCTCCACGTCCTGAAATATCCGTGTCAACGTGAAGAAGACTGGTTGTTTATTTCTGTTAGGGAAGGTGGGGGGTGTTGGGTCTTCCCCGCGATGCTCAGAGCCTAGTCCCGGTGCTGTGCCGTGATCAGCTCCACACCAGGCTCTCTCGCCTCCTACGGCTCTCTCCCAGCCTGGAGGTAGTTTTGTCTTTTTATATATCAGGGTGGCAGGATAGAGCCTCAAAGCTCATGCCTGGGATGAGACACAAAAATGCCAGGCCTGCCTTTAGACTGTCACCTGCCCCGTCCCTGAGCTCAGAGTCTTCTTCTGAGGCCAAAAGTCTGAGCAGGATCCTGCTCTCTTCTTCCCTGGGGCAGCAGCTGGCTGCTGCTGAAGGTGGCCATAGCCCTGGGCCATGTCCAGCAGCTCAGAGACGGGGCAGGATTTTAAAACATGACATTGTTGGGCTCAGCCGCCTTCTGACTTGGTCGATTCCTCTTCCACAGCCTAATGAGCGGGTCACTAGCTTAACCCCGACACCATCAACAGCTGTATGTTCCATCCCCTCCAGATGCCACAGTCCTGCCCCATAAGGTCAACATCAAGGTCACAGACATCGAAAAAGCAGAAATCAGACTGGAGGAGGAGATGCTACTCCCAGTGGTGCTGGGTGACCAAGAGGTGCCAGAGTCCAAAACCCCGGGGCTCCCACATGCCACACCAGGAGTTCCGCCCACTCAGCCACTCCTCCAGCCAGAGAACCAGAGTTTTTCAGGGCAATTTCTCATGCTTGATTCACGTATCCTCCAACAGTGGGGTGTGACACCTGGCTCTTTGCCAATCAATAGGGGAGATGTCAGCATAGGATGAGGTGTCTGTCCCTCCCCTTCCCTGTGGGGTTCAGAGGCTACTTGGGGACAAGCCTCAGGGAAGAAGCAGAGAAGGACAGAGCTGGGTGAGGCCTGGACACTGGGCAGTCCCGTGGGCAGAAAGCACAGCCCAGGTCTTCCCAGAGGAAGCAGCAGCTCGTGCACGGCCCCAGGGCAAGGCAGAACAAGGCCCCCCACCCTTGGCCGGCACGGAGGATGCTGCTCTCTGCTGGAAAACAGCCTCACGTCCTTGCGTCCTTGCTGCCTGCCAGGAAGCTGCGGGAGTAAACACGTCCTGGTGTGGCTGCCGCCACCACCTCTTTTGCTGTCTGAGGGTCCTGCGCTCCTGGTGGTGGCTGTGAAGTCAGTGGGGAGGTGGCTGGTGTCGAGGCCCGCACAGGGCAGATCACAGCCGCCCTGCAATAACCAGGGTGCTTCTGGGGCTGCCCGCTTGCTGGGGAGCCCACCTCGGGCACCCCTCCTGATCTGGGGTTGTCCTGAGAGGCTGGGGTGCAGCCGTGCTCTCAGCAGGGTCAGGCCAGGATATGCGGTGGGCGTTGGGGAGGAGCAGAGCCCTGACGTCCTGCAGCTCCCAGCTGGGGAAGCTGCGGCACAGAGTGGGGTGGGGGCACTTGCTAAGACACAGCAACTCAGAGGGCCAGACTAGCTCCCTTGGTGGAGTGCTCATCAGACACCCAAGGCACACTCATGTCTCAGACTGTGCGTTCCCCGTCCCGCCCACACCTCACTCCCAGCTGGTGAGGCTCCCCCGAGCCCCCCTGGGTACACGCAGGAAAGACCCTCACAGAACCAGACTCTCAACCTGCTGGGCAACAAGGTCCTGGCGTGGAAGGGTGTGGCAAGGGCCTTGGTAGCAGATCCCGAGGGATCCCTGTCATCCATCCTGGAAGCTGAGCTTGGTCTCTGGGGGCCTGAAAGAGCTTCCTGCCACCCCAGCCTCCCTCTCAGCTCCAGTGGGCAGAGGAGGGGACAGCAGCTGCCTGAGGGCCACCTGCCATTCCTGAGTCCACTCCTCCTGGGTGTGTCCAATGCACCCCCCACCTCCCAAGGTGCGCTGAAAGCTCGGTCTGAGACGGATAATTGTGTAGGCTTGTGTGACAAGCCCCCGCATGCTGAATCCTTTTGGCCTGTTTCTGGAAGATGCTGAGGAGTCACAGGAGCCCCCTGAGTCTGCTGAGCTGGGAGTGAGCCAGCAGCCTTGTCCCTGACCCTTTAGAGTGCCCTGAGGGATGGCGCTCGTCTCCCGAGGGGACTGGCCTTTCATTGGCCCTGTCCCCCCAGGCCCCATACTCTGACACAGAGCATTAAAGGAATCTGAGTGCCCAGAGCTCTGAGCCCTGGCCTCGCCGGCCAGGCGACCCCAGGTCGCTCACCTCGAGGTACAACTTTTAAGGTGTCTGAGGCCCAAGAAGCAGCTCAAAGGACTGAACCCCGGGTGTGTGCACAGGCCTGGGGTTGATCCCTACACTGCTGGGCCCTGAGCACAGCAGGAGCAACAGAGCTGGGAGCAGCCCCCTGAGCATCATGGCAGGAGGAAGGAAGGGAGGGAGGGAGGGAGGGAGGGAGGGAAGGGAGGGAGGGAGGGAGGGAAGGGAGGGAGGGAGGGAAGGAAGGAAGGAAGGAAGGAAGGAAGGAAGGAAGGAAGGAAGGAAGGAAGGAAGGAAGGAGAAAAAAGAGCTAGAGAGAAAGAAAATGAGAGAGGGCCGGAGAGATAGTACAGCAGGCAGGGTGTTTGCCTTGCAAGCAGCTGACCAGGGTTCGATCCCAGACACCCCATATGGTCTCCTGAGCAAGCCAGGAATGATTCCTGAGCACAGAGCCAGGACTAAGCCCTGAGCTCCGCTGGGTATGACCCAAATATCCCCTCCGCCTAAGCCCCTCCAAAAGTGGAAGAGAGAAAGCTCACACGAGAGACCTTGCCATTTTTAGTGAGGACTTTCAGTGGCAAAGACACCGCCTGACTCTGGAGAGATATTCAACCCCAGGCCCTTCCCCTCTGGGGGCTCAGTCATGGCATATGTCCAGTCTCTTAGGAGCAAGGGCACCTGGAGAAGATCCTTAAGCACTTTCTGAGCTCAGCTCTGCCTGGCTGCCTGTCTGGGCTGCCACGCCATGTCCGAGCTTGCTGGCCGCTAGCCCTTCCTCCTTCCTGCTGAGTGGTGGGGTGGGGGTACCCTGTGCCTTCTCTCTCTGCCCTGCTGGGGCTCCCCAACACAGCCACACCCAGACTAGCATCTCTGAGAGGTCCCAGATCAGGTGTGCAGCCCGCATCTCCAGCACCCCAGCTCTGGCTTTGGGCCCCTTGAGGCATCCCCGGCCCAGGTGGGGGTGGGGCGGGCGGTCACCCCTCGTCACAGCGCTGCTTCAGGTGGCCCAGCTCAGGAAGTGACAGGAAGGGGTGGCTGATCAATGCGGGCTGTAAATTCTGCACAGCCCATAAAAACTCAAGCAGCGGCTCGGATGGAGGCACGCAGCTAATGGTTCAACATCTGTGTTGGCAGGTGCCAGCACAAACACATTTTCCGGGGTCCAAATCAAGATCATATGGCTGCAGCCCAGGGGGCTGTGGGAGGGGGCTGGGGGTGGGGGAGGGCGTCTAGAGGTGGGGCAGGCAGACAGGGGCCCCGGGAAGGCGGGACCCTCAAACGTGTAACAGGCTGGGCACCGAGGCACCTCGAGGCAGGTGGGGTGTGGGCTTGCTTGGCTCCCCAGAGGCCAACTCTGAGGTGTGGGTGGTGGCCTGGGAAGGAATGTCGTGGAGGTGCTTGGGTAGCCGCTGCCCTGGTCAGCCAGCCCAGGTGCCCCAGACTTGAGGCTCAGACCTCCCTGATATGAACGTGGGGAGAGACTTGTGCCCAGCTCGATGGCCCAGAGCAGTCCCAGAAGGACTGTCCACTCCCCAGGATCCACGCCCAGACGCCCCCTCTCTGCGTGTCCACCACCCTCACCTCTGGGGACCCCACCCCTGGCCTCAGATTGGCAGCACAGAGTGGGTGTCACCCACTACCACTTTCAGTCAGCGTCCTTCACACGAAGCAGCCAGGGGGCACTGCGGCGCAGGGGTACCCCCCCCACACGGCGCCCTGGCTCGTGGGCGTCTCTGCCTCACGCACTGTGCGACAAGCACCCCGGAGACAGCCGCGCCCCACACACGGCTTCATCAGAGGGTCTCAGCAGCAGGGGGCTTGCACCCCTCCCCGGTACTCACACAGCATAGTTCAGGGCTAGGCCGCCAGGCCCTCAACATGTGGCCCCCACGGTCCAGCTAGTCTCACCTGACCAGTCCCTGCCCGCTCTCACCTGACCTCTCACCTGACCTCTCACTTGCCTATCCTCACCTGACTGGTACCTGACCAGTACCTGCCTGCTCTCACCTGACCGGTACCTGCTCGCTCTCACCTCACTGGTACCTGCCCGCTCTCACCTGACAGGTGCCTGCCTGCTCTCACCTGACCGGTACTTGCTCGCTCTCACCTGACCGGTACCTGCCCACTCTCACCTGACCTCTCACTTGCCTATCCTCACCTGACTGGTACCTGACCAGTACCTGCCCGCTCTCACCTGACCAGTACCTGCCCACTCTTACCTGACCGGTGCCTGCCTATCCTCACCTGATGCGTACCTGCCTGCTCTGCCCCTGCCCACTTTCTGGAAGTCTCTTAGGATCGGCAGGTGGGCATTTGTCCCCCCGAGCCCCCTTGAAGCACAGAGCAGCACTCCCTGAGCATGCCCCCGCCCGTGGGCCGAAGGTCCCAGGAGAGCCGGACACTCAATGGTCAGGGGACCTGGACAGGGGGTAACCCCCAGAGCCCTGGGGCTGGGCATGCACCCACCTACCTCGGAGAAGAAGACGGACAGAATCACGAGGCTGATCCAGTGAATGACGCCGCAAACTGGAAGGCGCTGGAGACTGTAGCAGACACAGAGCAGGGCCGGTGTGAGGGCCTGGGCACTGCAGGTGGCGCGGCGGAGCTGGGACTGCGCGACAGTTGGTGACGTGCGTGCAGCAGCAGACAAGCCCGCATGGTGCCATGAGGACAGGCAGGGGCCGGGGGCTGGGGGGCGACACTGTCCTCTTTCCTCCAGCCCAGGGGCCCGCCCCGAGCCTCACTTCACGTGAGACCCTGATGGGGGCTGGCGAAAATACCACAGGGGCAGGTCCCCGTGAGCCCCAAAATCCCCTCCCCAAGTGCCCCCAAAGCACTGTGCACTGTCGGGGACCCGGGGACAGGCCTGGCTCACTGTGGGGACCCGGGGGGACAGGCCCGGCTCACTGTCGGGACCCGGGGACAGGCCCGGCTCACTGTGGGGACCCTGGGGACAGGCCCGGCTCACTGTGGGGACCCGGGGACAGGCCCGGCTCACTGTGGGAACCCGGGGGGACAGGCCCGGCTCACTGTGGGGGACCCGGGGGGACAGGCCCGGCTCACTGTGGGGACCCCGGGGGGGACAGGCCCGGCTCACTGTGGGGACTCCGGGGACAGGCCCGGCTCACTGTCGGGGGACCCGGGGGGACAGGCCCGGCTCACTGTCTGGGACCCGGGGGACAGGCCCGGCTCACTGTGGGGACCCCGGGGACAGGCCCAACTCACTGTCGGGACCTGGGGACAGGCCCGACTCACTGTCGGGACCTGGGGGGACAGGCCCGGCTCACTGTGGGGACCCGGGGGACAGGCCCAACTCACTGTCGGGGACCCGGAGGACAGGCCCGGTTCACTTGACCTTTATTCTGAAAACTGAGGGCACAGAAAATGGGACCGGCCAGAGTGCTTTGGGGGAGGTTGGCACAAGGACTGGAAGTAGCAGGTCAGCCTGCCCCACGTCTCCCCCACTACCTTACTCCAGAATGTGATGGGTGTGTGTGTGTGTGTGTGTGTGTGTGTGTGTGTGTGTGTGTGTGCCTGGGTCCTGTCACCTCAGCTCTCTGGGACCTGGGGGCACTGCCAGGGCAGGACCGTCCCCTGAGAATACAGGGCAGAGACAGCCAGCGCTATGCAGGTTGGCTGCTCCCGCACCCCGGCGACTGGTGAGCCCCCAGACTCGGAGATAGGGTGGGTAGGGAGCCAAGTTCTGGGGAAGAAGACTAGGTTCAAGTGGGAGACTTTGACCCAGGTTTGGGGTCAGCAACCCCCCAGAGTGGCTCGGGAGGGCTCTCGCTGTCCTATAAACTCACGTGAGAATAACCAGGGCTGCGGCTGAAGCCCCCAGCCCCCACACCGGTGGGGAAAGATCCTTCCCCGTCATTCCTCAAATGAATCCCTCGGCTTGTATTTTTAAACGGTGCACTTTAGAAGAGCAATAAATCTCTGATCGTGCATTTTATGGAAGTTAAGATGCCTTTTATGAGCTGCTATTGGGTCTCCCACCAAAACCAATCTCCTGGACACTTAATTTTCAGCCAAGTCCCAGGGCAGGCAGGTTCTCAGTGTCTCAGCTGGCGTGGTGAGGCCTGTGACCCGCAGAGCCGGAGACAGGCAGCTCACGGCCAGGCCCCCACATCGGTGGCCGCTGCCCCAGCGGAGGGGAGCGTGGCCAGCACCACTGCGTGGGAGAGTCTGAGCGTCCAGCCACGCCGGTCGCTTTATGCGGCCAGACACTCTGATGGGAATCCCGGAGTCTCCCCGCGCAGACCCCACAGACTCATCCAAGTTCTGTTCTCCCCGTCAGCCTCTCCGAGAGAGAAGGGGCTGAGACCGAGAGAGCTGACTGACCCCGGAGGGAGGCCCGAAAGGAACGTGAGACAACAGGTTCAAAACGACTCCAGGGGCGGGCGGAGACTGGATCTATGGTCCTGGATTTTACCAATAGCAACTTAGGTCATGCGGAGGTGGTGGGTGTGTGGTGGTGGTATGGTGGTGTGGTGTGTGTGTGGTGGTATGGTGGTGTGTATGTGTGTGTGTGGTGTGTGTGTATGTGTTGTGTGTGGTGGTGTGTGTGTTGTGTGTGGTGTGGTGTGGTATGTGTGGTGTGTATGTGTTGTGTGTGGTGTGGTGTGTGTGGTGTGTGTGGTGTGTGTGGTGTGTGTGGTGGTGTGTGTGTGTGTGTGGTGTTGTGTGTGTGTGGTGTGTGTGGTGTGTGTGTGGTATGTGTGTGGTGGTGTGTGTGGTGTGGTGGTGTGTGGTATGGTGGTGTGTGTGTGTGTGGTGTGTGTGGTGTGTGTGTGTTGTGTGTGGTGTGGTGTGTGTATGTGTGTGGTGTGGTGTGTGTGGTGGTGTGTATGTGTGTGGTGTGGTGTATGTGTGTGGTGTGTGTGGTAGTGTGGTGGTGTGTGTGTGTGTGGTGTGGTGGTGTGTGTGGTGTGGTGGTGTGTGTGTGGTGTGGTGGTGTGTGTGTGATGTGTGTGGTGGTGTATAGTGTGTGGTGTGGTGTATGTGTGTGGTGTGGTGTGTGGTGTGGTGGTGTGTGTGGTGTGGTGGTGTGTGTGTGGTGTGGTGTGTGTGTGATGTGGTGGTGTGTGTGGTGTGTATATGTGTGGTGTGGTGTGTGGTGTGGTAGTGTGTGTGGAGTGGTGTGTGTGGGAGTGGTGGTATGTATGTGTGGTGTGGTGTGTGTGTGTGTGGTGTGGTGTGTGGGTGTGTGTGGTGTGTGGTGTGTGTGTGTGGTGTGGTGTGTAGTGTGTGTGTGTGGTGTGTGGTGGTGTGTTGTGTGGTGTGGTGTGTGTGTGTGTGGTGTGTGTGTTGTGTGTGGTGTGTGTGTGTGGGTGGTGTGGTGTGTTGTGTGGTGTGGTGGTGTGTGTGTGTGTGGTGTGTGGTGTGTGTGGTGGTGTGGTGGTTGTGTGTGTGTGTGGTGTGTGTGGTGTTGTGTGTGTGGTGTGTGTGTGTGGTGTGTGGTGTGTGTGGTGGTGTGTGTGGTGTGGTGTGTGTGTGGTGTGGTGTGGTGTGTGTGTGGTGTGATGTGTGGTGTGGTGTGTGGTGGTGTGTATGGTGTGTGTGTGTGTGGTGGGTGTGTGTGGTGTGGTATGTGTGGTGTGGTGTATGTGTGGTGTGTGTGTGGTGTGTGTGTGTGTGTGGTGGATGTGTGGTGGTGTGTATGTGTGGTGGTGTGTGTGATGTGGTGGTGTGTATGTGTGTGGTGTGTATGTGTGTGTGTGTGGTGTGGTGTGTGGTGTGGTGTGTGTGGTGTGTGTGGTGTGTATGTGGTGTATGTGTGTGGTGTGTGTGTGTGTGTGTGGTGTGTGTATGTGTGGTGTGGTTGTGTATGTGTGTGGTGTGTTTGTGTGTGATGTGGTGTGTATGTGTGGTGTGTTGTGTGTGTGGTGGTGTGGTGTGGTGGTGTTGTGTGTGTGTGGTGTGTGTGTGTGTGATGTGTGTGGTGGGTGTGTGTGTGGTGTGTATGTGTGTGATGTGTGTATGTGTGTGGTGTGTATGTGGTGATGGTGGTGTGGATGTGGTGGTGTGTATGTGTGGTGTATGTGTGTGATGTTGTGGTGTGGTGGGTGTATGTGTGTGTGGTGTGTGTGTATGTGTGTGTGTGGTGTGTATGTGTGGTGTGTGTGTGGTGGTGTGTATGTGTGGTGTGGTGTGTGGTGTGTGTGGTGTGTGTGTGTGGTGTGTTGTGTGATGTGGTGGTGTGTGTGTGGTGTGTGCATGTGTGGTGTGTGTGTGTGTGGTGTATGTGTGTGGTGTGTGTGTGTGATGTGGGTGTGATGTGTGTGTGTGGTGTGTGTGTGTGTATGTGTGTGTGTGTGTGGTGGGGTGTGTGTGTGTGTTTGTGTGGTGGACTTCTGGGTGGGCCAGGAGCTGTTGCCCTTCCTGCAGCCTTGGTCCTCCCCTCCCTCTGCCTGGGGGTGGTGGGGGCGCCCCGCTGGGCACTGTGTTTGCAGGGACAGCAGGCCAGCGGGGGCAGGGGGCGATGCGGGAATGGGGGGCAGAGCTGGGCGGACAGGGGACAGCGGGGCCTTGGCTGGGGTGGACTCCAGGTCCCAGCTGGAAGCCTCTGACGCAGGGACAGTCCCTCGGGGTAGCTCTGCACTCCTCGGGTCCCCAAACGTGGGCACTGCAGGGCCCGAGACAAACGTGGGCACCGCAGGGGCCCGAGACAAACGTGGGCACCGCGGGGCCAGACAAACGTGGGCACCGCAGGGCCCCGAGACAAACGTGGGCACTGCAGGGCCCGAGATTCCCGGCCGGGCCCCGACACGGCCCGCATGAGACACTCTTGGAGCCACAGAGAATGCCAGCCTAGAAAACGTCACCTGGGAACCCTGAACAGGCCAAACGGAGAGTGAGTGTCTACGGGTGCCGGCAGTGGGGTCTCACCTGCTTCTGGATAGGGACTGGGGGGGTGCGAGACAGGGGAGGGGGCGGCACCCGAGGGGGTGCGTCGGCTGCGGGGGGCCCCTCTGCCCTCCCGGGGTGGGGCGGGGCCCGGCAGGAGCGCCGATTCGCACAGGCGGCTCTCGGCTACTCACACTGGAGGAGCTTTATATCTATTAGCAGTTCCAGGGCCAGGAGCAGCACCACCAATACCACACAGGCCACCAGGACACTGTTGACGCCGCACTGAGCAAAAATACCTGCGCCACGGCGCGCCTCTCTTCCGCAGCACGGCTTCAGCCACGACGACCTGGGGGCGGAGGCGAAGCACACGGTGAGCAGCCCCCGCGGACACCATTCAGGAGGGCCCTGGTCGGGCCATGAAGAACGCGCTCCTGGAACGGGGTTCTGGGGCCCTCCCGGGACCGGCTGTCCCCTTATCCCAACCCGGGGGAAAGGCGGGGAGGTGGGTCCCAGGGCTGAGCCGAACAGCCCGGCCAGCCCCAGGAGCGGTCCTGGACTAGCGGCCCTGGCGCGGCCGGACCAAAGCAGCAAAGAAACAGAGACTAGAGAGCGTGTGAAGATGCGCCTCCTGGCCTGTGGCCAGCGGGACCATGGAGAAGGCGCCGCTAGCTCGGGCAGCCCGGAGGAAGGCACAACCCTCTGAGGGTTCACACCTCAATTCAAACCCAGGATGAAGGTGAGGGACCCACATGCCCGCCCCAATGCCTTTGCTCCCCGCAGTGGCAGAATCTGTGTGTTCTCCAGGGCGGACTACACCACCCAGCTGTAAGGAAGAAGACATGGGCCGCAGGGACCCAGAGCAACCCATGGGGCCCAGAGAAGCTTCTAGAGCCTCCAGGGCACCTCTGAAGAGGGCACATTCCCAGGGAGGCACTGCCCGCCTCTGCCCTGGGCCTGGGCACCCTGGCTTACCCCGCACCCACACCTCCCCAGGCTTCCCTGCTAACGTCAGCTCCCCAGGGGTTCAGTGGCTGTGACTGGGTCAGAGAAGAGTGAGAACCGGGTGCGGGGGTGGGCAAGAAGGCAAAGGTCAGCAGGGACAGGCCGAGGGTCCCGGCGCCCCTGGCGCAGCCCACTGGGATGGCATTTGGGTGGAGACACACGGGACTGTCAGATACCCCTCTGCTCCGACCCCGGGTGGGGTCTCACCTCTTGGTCCCTCACCCCTTCAGGGCCCTATTTTAAACCCTCACACCTCTTGGTCTCCCCTAGCCCCCAGCACGCGTGGCTGCCTCTGGAAACTGCAGTCTCCTTCCGGGCCTCCCGAAGCAGAGAACCCGGCAGCTGGTGCCCCCGAGGTTCCCCCTCAGCCACATAGGTGGAGGGTCAAGGGCGTGGAGCAGAGGCCGTCTCCCAGTCCGCCCGCCCGCCATCATCCTTTACGTCACCACAGTCTGGTTCTTGCGGGAGGCGACACCTCTTAGCCAGCCGGGGTGGAGAAGCTGCAAAAGCAGGGCCCGCAGAGCGGGGCTGAGTGCCTGGTGGAGCGCAGGCGGCGAGACTTCCGGCTGGCCCTGGAGCCTCTGCTGGGGTGGCCCCCCCCCCTGTAGCCCCCAGCAGCTCGGCACTCCCTAACCCTGGCCTGGCTCGCTGGGAATCCAGAGGCGCCCGGGGACCCTGATCACCGCTTTGGGAGCCGGGTGTCGGCAGGTCAGGGCCCCTGGGCCGGCTCTGGACTGTCCCTGCCGTCACACCCCTCCTCAGCCTGGTGAGAAGCAGGGGAAGATCCAGACTCGGAATTCCTGCAGGGGAAGGGTGCGGTGCCCCCAGGATCCAGAGGGGTCAGGGGTCAGGACAGACCACCCTCGCCCGGCCACTTACATCCCCCCCCTGGACAAAAGCAAACACAGGTGAGCTTCCCTGGGCCTGTTGGTGCCCTTAGGGAAGAGGGAGGGCGAGGCTGGCAGGCCCTGCTCACGCCATGGGGTCCCGTGGCACCCCCACTCGCAATAAAGCCCAGGGGGCAGGAGGTGGGAGTTAGGGGCTGACCCCCTTCAGAGCTGGAGAGGACCCTCCCACGGCTCCAGCCTCAGCCCCAGCGTCCTCAGCCACGCCCATGTGGGGTGACTTCATTCACAGAAGCCCGGGGCAGCGGCTAATCACGTGGTGGGAACCCCGGAGGATTCACTGAGGATCGTCTTGCAGCAGCAGGTGGGGAGAAGCCCCTGTGAGGAACAGAGGCTTGGATGGGGCGGGGGCGCTGGGATCGCAGGGTCAGTGGGCCTTGGTGCTGACTGCCCGAGACCACCAGCTGCTAACGAAAACCCCACTGCCTGGCACACCCCAGGCACACAGAACCGGCTCTGTCGAGAGACCCAGCTTCCAACTTCGCGATGGCAGAGATCAAGAATCTGTCTTAGTTCTGGCTGTGCAGAAAACTCTGGGGACCCTCTAGGGACCCCTCTCCGGTCCCTCTGCATCATGTGGGAGCTAGTGGGTGTGTGGCACCCCCAGTTAGAGCTTGCATTTCGGGAGATGCCTGCTTTGGAGGGTCAGAACTGGCGCCATGGTCCCATGGGTTGACATGGATTTAGCCAAAAGCGACAGATGTCTCAGAGGAGAATGAGACAGAGAGGGTCAGGAAGCAGCCAGAGGAGACACAGAAGGCGGCAATCCTGCCCTGGGCAGAGGCCCAGGACCCCTCACAGGTGTCCAGAGCAAGGTGAAGAGCAAGCCCCGAGTGGGCGGATGAGGGCTGGATGCTCGCGAGACCGAGTGTGTCTCTACTGCGGCGGCGTCAAGGGCCTCTAGGCCACGGATGGAGGCTGCGGCGCGAGTCCCGCTGGCTCTGGGCTTCCAGGTTCCTTGGAAAGTAGGACTGTGGGTTCCGCGGCTGCAGACAGGCGCTGGCGACGGTGCAGGGGCAGACGGAGAAGCAGGGGCTTCCGGGGTTGCAGATCAATGAACCTCTGAACTTCAGAGGACTCGAACCTTCGCGGCAGACTGCGTTTCAGCAGGAAGTAAGTCAGCACGCGGCTGCGAGTCCCGGTAAGAGGCCAAGGCGGACCGGGAACCGCTCTAAGTCTCAGCAGCGGCCTGTGCGTCCAGCCCGGAGCTGGTTTTCTCTGCAGCGCTATTCCGCAGGTGGCCACCAGAGGGCAGGCCTCTCTCAATCTCCTGCCCGGCTGCAGCCGCAAGGGCCACGGGGGTTGCTGGTCGGTCGGAAGTGGGGGCGCGGGGAGCGGGGAGGACGCTGCCAAAATCTGAAATGCCAACCACCAGATGGCAGGTCCTGTCAGGCGGCAGGTGTTGCACCGTGAGGCGCCACCACTCACTCCTGAGGCCTCCAGCAACCCCGGGGGCGGCGGTGGGGGAGGCCCGGTGGGGGGGGGAGGCTCGGTGGGGAAGGCTCGGTGGGCAAGGCTCGGTGGGCAAGGCTCGGTGGGCAAGGCTCGGTGGGCACCTTTGCCGCTCCTGCTGAGCGTGATGAGCATTTGGGGATTTGCAATGAACTCCGGCTCGGTGCCGATGGGACCTTCAGGAGAGCGTTGAGGAGGGCCTGGCGGGGGTGGGGTGCCTGGGGCGAGGTGGCTCCAGGTCAGTGCGGCCACCCCCAGCCTGGCGCACAAACAGCCCCGAGGTGACGCAGATTCCCTGAAGAGCCGGCCTGGACAGGCTGTGTTAGCTGCGGGAGTGGCTCCTGGCCAGGTGGGGGGGCAGTGGCTAGGGCGGGGTGGTGTGGCCCCTCCGGTATGCCAAGGGTGGCCGGCGTGGGGTCCCAGCATCGGGAGCCGGAAGAGAGCTGGCGCCCCCTCCCTGCCCCCAGCTCTGGCCCCCCAGAAGCTCGCCAGACCATGGGCTGCTTCTGCACTGCAGGGTCCCCACCAGGGGCTGCAAATCAGGGGACTTGACTCCACTCCTGACACGCACCCGGCCCCAGGAGTTGTGTGACCGTCCCAGCGGTGCACGGACGTCGGGAATGCCATCCACCGGCCTCTGGGCTTCTGACCCTAACTGGGGTGAGGGGCGTGTGTCTGAGTGGGTCCGGGCTTCTCCTTGCTGCCATCTTTCCTTCTAGGGCTCAGGGCTCAGGGCTCCATGCAGAGCGGGGACAGACCCCAACGGAGCTCCACAGCCGGGTCTTGGGCAGGCGGGATACCACTGGGAAGAGACCCTGAGAAGCCCAGCCGCCCCCTCTGCTCCCCAGCCCAGCCTTGTGGCCAGCCGCAGCAGCCCACACAGCCCAGAGATGGGCAGAGCTACCTCAGCGAGAGGCTAGCCACAGCCTTGGAGCTTTCTCCGTGTCACTGCAATCCTAGCTAAAGGTCAGCCAAGGGGGCAGCCAGGCCCCTGAGACCAGCTTCCCTTGTCCCAGAATCTCCCACGTTTTGCAGCCATAGAAGTGCCAACTTGGGAAAGGGCAGAGCTTGGCCCTGAACATAACCAGCCTGTTTGGGGACAGCATGCCCCAAATGACCCAACGTGGAGGGGTCTCGGGAGGGTCCATTCATTTCTGAAGCTTGGCCACCAGCCCGAACACCCACTTTTCTGTCTGGCTCTCTTCAAAGCTGAAATGGGGAGATCCCGGGTCAGCCCCAGACACTCTGCTTCTGTCTGAGTATATATTTCTCTATTCTGTATTTGAATCTATGTCTAGGCGTCCCTTCTCATCTTAAATAGACTTTTTCCTATTTGCCTTATACTATCTACAAGCCAGAGTGAGGATCCCGTTGCCCCTCATTTATTTTGTTTTTTTTTTTTGCATTTTTGGGTCACACCTGGTAATGCTCAGGGGTTGCTCCTGGCTCTGCACTCAGGAATTACTCCTGGCGGTGCTCGGGGACCATATGGGATGCCAGGATTGAACCTGGGTCAGCCGCGTGCAAGGCCAACGTCCTAGCTGCAGGACTATCGCTCCGGCCCCGGTGCTCCCTCATGTGAGCAGGGCTCCTCAAGCTCCATCACTTTAGCACCTTTCTTGGGGTGCAGGTCTTACACTTGAACTTTCCTCCAAGAATTCCAGCCGCATCCAGAGACCCCCTACCAGGTGCTCTGCCGCCACCTAGTGGTCAATCTCAGCTCTACGCCCCGTGCCATGGAGCAGGTGGGCAACGGTAGTTACTGGCCTCACCTTCTTTTTTTTTTTTTGCTATTTCTGGGTCACACCCGGCAATGCTCAGGGGCTACTCCTGGCTCTGCACTCAGGAATCACTCCTGGCGGTGCTCGGGGACCATATGGGATGCCGGGAATCGAACCCGGGGCCGGCACAAGCCAGCCGCATGCAAGGCAAACGCCCTACCCACTGGGCTATCGCTCCGGCCCCTGGCCTCACCTTCTTAATCTAGCATTTTTTTTCCCAGAGGGAAGCTAATCTGGGCGGATCAGGAAATCTGAGGCTACTAGAATAATCGCTACCAGGGAGAGCAGGCCTTCCTGTGGAAGTTAAGGAGTTTAGTAGTGGGCAAACCTTGGGCAAGGCGATGGGCAAGGCTTGCGTTTCAAGCACGTTCCCTTCTCCGGGAATTACACAGTAGACGTCCCAAACCACGAGGTACAGAACTCCTGGACTTCACACTAGCCCGTCACAGCAGGAACAAACTTGTCTTTGACGCTGAGCCCCAAATGGCTTTTCCTTCTTCCCAAAGGAGGCTAGGATTGCATGAAGCCACCGGGCCATATTCCCAGGCAAATGAGACATTTCTCGTAGGATGGCAGTGGAGCGGGGAGGTCAGGGCCAGGGATGCCTGCAGCTACGCCGGCAGCTCCCCGGCCTTGCATTTAGGGGCGAGACATGCCTGATCCTTCCCCGGGCCTCTTTTTTGATATTGGTTTGGGCCAGAACCATCTTTTCCCTCTGCCTCGAACTTTTTGTTTGTTTTTGCTTTTCGGGTCACACCCAGTGATGCTCAGGGGTCACTCCTGGCTCTGCACTCAGGAATTACTCCTGGTGGTGCTCAGGGACCCTATGGGACACCGGAGATTGAACCTGGGTGGGCTGCATGCAAGGCAAAAGCCCGACCCGCTGGACTATTGCTCTAGCCCCTTGATCCATAGCTTAGCCCAAGCTGCCAGTGACACACTCATTAATTCACCTCATTCTATTCAAACCTTCTACTCCACACCCAGGTCTGGGTCGTGCCCTGGGTGCGCACAGAGAGATGGGCAGACCCGTGTGGTGACGGAGCTGAGGGCGTGTGGAGGGGACGCCCCAGCTGTGTGAGGGCCGACAGACCTGAAGCGGGAGGTGGTCCCCAGCTCGCCTGCCGCGTGAGAAGGGCGTGCTGGCTCCGTGTGGCCTCCCGGCCTCCTCCTTCGTTTGCTGCTATATCTAAAATTATTCCAGTCCTGATTTAAAGATGTCGCTACATTGGATCTATCTTTCCTATTTTGTCCCGCCCAGCCTGCCATCTCAAAGACCACCCGGTGCCCCCAGTACGTTTCCTCCCGACTGTGAGGTTCTGCAGGGACGAGCGTGAGTGTCAGCCCGGGTGGTCGGGTCCTTCCTGCCCACCTCACCTTTCTCCCAGCTTCTCAGCTTAGCCCTTTCTGCACACTCTGAAATAGAAACAATCACTAAGGCTCAACTGACTTCATTGCTTTATGTCTATTTGGCAGGGGACACACACTCTGGCAGTGCTCAGGGCTGACTCCTGGCTCTGTGCTCAGGGCTGACTGCTGGCTCTGTGCTCAGGGCTGACTCCTGGCCCTGTGCTCAGGGCTGACTTCTGGTTCTGTGCTCAGGGTTGACTCCTGGCTGTGCACTCAGGGCTGACTCCTGGCTCTGTGCTCGGGCTGACTCCTGGCTCTGTGCTCAGGGCTGACTCCTGGCTCTGTGCTCAGGGCTGACTCCTGGCTCTGTGCTCGGGGCTCACTCCTGGCTCTGTGCTCAGGGCTCACTCCTGGCTCTGTGCTCAGGACTCACTCCTGGCTCTGTGCTCAGGGCTCACTCCTGGCTCTGTGCTCAGGGCTGACTCCTGGCTCTATGCTCAGGACTCACTCCTGGCTCTGTGCTCAGGGCTGACTCCTGGCTCTGTGCTCGGGGCTGACTCCTGGCTCTGTACTCAGGACTGACTCCTGGCTCTGTGCCCGGGGCTGCCTGGCTCTGTGCTCAGGGCTGACTCCTGGCTCTGTGCTCAGGGCTGACTCCTGGCTCTGTGCTCGGGGCTGACTCCTGGCTCTGTGCTCGGGGCTGACTCCTGGCTCTGTGCTCAGGGCTGACTCCTGGCTCTGTGCTCAGGGCTGACTCCTGGCTCTGTGCCTCGGGGCTCACTCCCTGGCTCTGTGCTCAGGGCTGACTCCTGGCTCTGTGCTCGGGGCTGACTCCTGGCTCTGTGCTCAGGGCTGACTCCTGGCTCTGTGCTCGGGGCTCACTCCTGGCTCTGTGCTCGGGGCTCACTCCTGGCTCTGTGCTCTGGGGCTCACTCCTGGCTCTGTGCTCGGGGGCTCACTCCTGGCTCTGTGCTCAGGGCTGACTCCTGGCTCTGTGCTCAGGGCTGACTCCTGGCTCTATGCTCAGGGCTCACTCCTGGCTCTGTGCTCAGGGCTCACTCCTGGCTCTGTGCTCAGGGCTCACTCCTGGCTCTGTGCTCGGGGCTCACTCCTGGCTCTGTGCTCAGGGCTGACTCCTGGCTCTATGCTCAGGACTCACTCCTGGCTCTGTGCTCAGGGCTGACTCCTGGCTCTGTGCTCAGGGCTGACTCCTGGCTCTGTGCTCAGGGGCTGACTCCTGGCTCTGTGCTCAGGGCTGACTCCTGGCTCTGTGCTCAGGGCTGACTCCTGGCTCTGTGCTCGGGGCTGACTCCTGGCTCTGTGCTCAGGGCTGACTCCTGGCTCTGTGCTCAGGGCTGACTCCTGGCTCTGTGCTCAGGGCTGACTCCTGGCTCTGTGCTCAGGGCTCACTCCTGGCTCTGTGCTCAGGGCTGACTCTGGCTCTGTGCTCGGGGCTGACTCCTGGCTCTGTGCTCAAGGCTGCTCCTGGCTCTGTGCTCAGGGGCTGACTCCTGGCTCTGTGCTCGGGGGCTCCTCCTGGCTCTGTGCTCAGGGCTCACTCCTGGCTCTGTGCTCGGGGGCTCCTCCTGGCTCTGTGCTCGGGGGCTCACTCCTGGCTCTGTGCTCAGGGGCTGACTCCTGGCTCTGTGCTCGGGTTGACTCCTGGCTTTGTGCTCGGGCTGACTCTGTTGGTGCTCGGCGCCTGGCTCTGTGCTCAGGGCTGACTCCTGGCTGTGCACTCAGGACTGACTCCTGGCTCTGTACTCAGGGCTCATTCCTGGGGGCTCTGAGGACTATATTGTGGTGTCAGGCTTAGAGGACATATTGTGGAACTCTGGCTGGCTGAGTGCAGGCCAGCGTGTTAACCCCTGCACTCTCTGGCCCCGCAGGAATCCCGGAGAGTGGGGCCGTGCAGGCCCAGGAGGCTGTGCCTCCGTACGGAGGAGTGGCTGAGGGACCCTCGCAGCGAGCAGTGTCGGGAGGACCTGAGGACAGCTGGCCAGGACGTGGAGGAGCTGAAGCTGGACTGAGGGAGCGATCGGCCTTCTAGAAGCCTGGTAGCCTGAGGAAGGGAGAGAGGCAGCTAGTGGCACAGACTAGATTCTGGGCAAGACGGTTGTGCAATGCCCCGGAGGGGGCCGGCTGCCGGAAGTGCGTGGAAAGGCAGGAAGGAAAGGAATTGGGGCCCAGAGGTGGGGGAAATGGTGGTGCTGGCGAGGTCAGATCCTGAGCGAGAGAGGAGCACCCACAAAGACGCCTCCACAAGCCACTTCAAGACGTATCTCTGACAAGACTTACCAAAGCTAGGGAAAAGCCAACCAGAACTACAGAGAGGGCAGTTTGGATATAGGAGGGCCCAGGTTGCAAATCTGGGGGACCCCAGGAAATGCAGCGGAGCAGCCTTCTCTCCCTGCTCCTGCTATTTGGCCTCCTCTTCCCCGGCTCCTGTCCTGGGCCTTCTCTTCCTTTCTCCAGGAAGCTGCTGGCTGCCGGGCCCCCCTGCGTCCACACCGACCTTGCAGCAAATCACTTCACCCGTTGCTTCCTATTTACCCAACAGGAGCAGCCTTCCCGGGCACACCTGGAGACTCAAATCAAATCAAGAGCCTCTCCGCCTGCGGGCACCTCAGTTGTTCTTCCCTGATTGGAAGCAACCTTGCAAAGAGGCCAATTCAGAGCAAACGGAAGCTTAAAGTGGCTCTTCCCTGGGCCTTTTTGTTTCCCCCTTCCAGTGTAGTAGGGAAGCAGTGCTCCACAGGGTGCAGATGTCGGATGATACACTGAACCAAAATTCTCAGAGGTCTCTGCCTTCCCTACCAGCCCTGTGTCCCTGAAACTTGGCAAAAGAGCACAGACTTTCAAAGAGTTCTGAGCTCAGAAAAGAGTCAAGGGCAGGCGGGCTGCACTACCGATTCCCACCACCAGGAGGCAGAGACACAGACCCGGTGTGCGTGGAGGTAGGGTTCAGGGCTAGGCTAGTGGCTCGCGGGGCCCGGCTCCTTGCCCAAAAACTATGATGCATTTATGGATAGAGGTCGCAGGGGCTGCAGAGCATTAAACCAGTGTAACGCCTTGCACGTGCACAGGAAAGTCATATACACATGCATGCGGCTGGCCCTTGGGAGCGGGGTCTCTGGGACCTCCGTCGAGCTGGAGAAACTGGCTGAGCTGACCATGCCCAGGGCACACCGCGGCAGCATCCCTTAGCTACCTGCTCTCTGCTGTCCTGTCCCCGCCCCAGTTCCCGCCTGCTCTATGCACAATTCTTGTAGAAAATTTTTATTTCCAGTCACTGGGGCGCCATTTTTGCGAAAGGTGCACGGTTTCCTAATGGTTAGCCCACTGATGCTGGAAGGGGAGGACCCCCTTTGGGAACCGTGCACCGGTGCCAAGCTTTGCACATTCAACTTGGGCTCGCTGGTTTCTCCCCCGCTGCTGCGGCAAAGGCGCAGCCCTTCATCTATCTCTTCAAAACAGCAAGTGCGCTTCCAAAATGTTGGAGATTCAGGAGCCAGAGCTGCCCGGCCTAACCTCCACGCTCGCTCCTGGTCACTGTCTCACTGTATCACTGTCTTCCCATTCATCGTCGATTTGCTCGAGCGGGCACCAGTAACATCTCCATATGTCCTGTCTCATGCAAGTAGAGCCCAAGGGCACCTGCTTGCTCCAGGAACATAAAGAGCCTCAAACCATTCCATCAGGTCATGGGAATGAGGTCTATAATTGTTACTGGTATCTGGCATGTCAAATACAACACAGGTAGCTTGCCAGGCTCTGCCGCGCGGGTGGCTCCTGGTCAATGCTGCGAATTCAGGCCCCGGAGCAGCAGGGCGCTTTGGGGGCTGGTCTGGCTCACTGTGCCACCCTCCGGCTTGCCTCCTCCCTTCTTCGATCTTAACTTCCCCTACCATGCCCTGTCCCCGAAAATGCTGCTCTGAGCTCCATGCAGCTTGCACCACCAGTGGTGGTGGGACCGTGTTGGTATACTGAGTGTCTGTAACAGATCATCAGGTACAACTTTGCAAATCACAGTGTTGACGTAAGATGTAATGGGAAACAAAATTAAAAAAAAAAGAAAAGCAAACTGCAAACAATAGAAAGAAAAGAAAGAACCAAAGAATGTTGTTAAACACACCAGAGTGATAGTGCAGTGGGTAGGGCACTTGCCTGAGTTCATCCCAAGTGGTTCCCCGGAGCACCATCAGGAGTGACCCCTGAACACAGAGCCAGGAGCAAGCCCTGGAGCATCCTTGGGTAAGGCAAAAAAAGAGAAAGAAACCAGACCAGACCAGGGCCAGTACAACGCATGCCTGGCAAGAGGAAGGGAGCAGGTGTTGGTGCCACGACCTGGCACCATACACCTTGCCTGACTCCTCTGCAAGAGGAAGGGAGCAGGTGTTGGTGCCACGCCCTGGCACCACACTTGCCTGACTCCTCTGCACAGCTGGCATGGCACAGGGAGCCCCAGAGCATGCTGGACCAGCGAGCCAACCTTCAGACCCACACTGCTGGGTGAAGCATCTCTGGGGTGGCCCGGGCCCTCTGAGTGCCGTCGGAAATGACTCCCACGTAAACAAACCAAAGTCAGTGCAGTACCATTGGCAGCAACTAAAATCTGGAAACAACCCAAGATTTCAAGCACAGATGACGGTAAGACGCTGCCGTATATACTGCGTGAGCACAGTGGGATGGGCCTCGGGGGGAGAGATGAAGTCATGTAATTTGCTGGCACGGGGATGGGTCTGGGGGCAGCTGTGTTGGGTGACGCTGTCAGAGGAGAGGGACACACAGCGTAGTCTCCCATGGGGGATATAAAGAAGCAGAAGGAATGAGGAAATAGCAAATGTCCAAAAGCAACAGAAACCGAGAACTGGTCTGTAGAACTGCGCTTACCAGGGCTGGGGAGTGAGTTGTGGGAGTGGGTCACGGTGGGGTGTGGTGTGACATGAAACCCTATCATTCACAATACTGTAAACTATGGTGCCTTATGATTAAAGTTAATTAAAAATAAAACAAGCCAGGGGCCGAGTGACAGTACACTGGGTGGGGCGCTTGCCTTACACATGGCTTACTGGGGTTTAATCCCTGGCATCCCTGTGGTCCCCCAGCCCTGCCAGGAGTGATCCCTGGACACAGAGCAGGGAGTAAGCCCCGAGCACTGCTGGGTGTGGCCCCAAACAGACAGACCAGAGTGAGTGAAGGCTGAAGTGTAGGAGAGGTGCCCACTGGGCTGACAGTATAGAGGAGCAGGGGGCGAGCGCCCTGGCGGGACGGTGAGTTGCAGATCATGGGGCCCAATTCCCAGCTTGCTGGACCCACACTGCACATCTGACCTCTCACTGTTCCCAGGGCCCTTCCCTGCTGGGAGTCAGATCCTTCCACGCTTGGTCCACCCACCCCCTCATGGAGCGCTGCCCCCTGGCGGACACAGAGCAGATGGCACGCATGGTCCACCCCACCCTCATGGAGCGCTGCCCCTGGCGGACACAGAGCAGACGGCATCTCCAGGCCATTTGTGTCAACTGCCAAACGGTGCCATCTTTTGAATTTCCAGTGGACATCGGCCCGGAGCTTGGCCAGCAACGACAAGGTTTTTGGGTGCCGGGGAAATGAGGCCTGGGAGCGGTGGGTGACTCTGTCTCTTCCTCCTCTTCCGGCAGCTGCACACGGAGGAAGAGGTGGGGAGGGGCACGCCGGCCACTCTGGCTGACCCATACTTACCCTTCTCTTTGGTAATCTTCGTCCAGGTTTGACAGGAGCTGTGAGCCCGCCGAGGAGAGGTCCACAGCAGCAAGGGGGCAAGTCCCGGCAGGCAAAGTTGACTAGCGGACCCGGGCTATGCTCCTGGCCTCCTCGTCCACCTGCTGGGAGATCATCTCCACCTCCGAAATCCCTCCTTCGCGGGCAGGCCTGCGGGCGGGAGAGGGCACTGGGCAGAATCATCCTCCAGAAGGAACCCAGGGTGCCCGCCCCTAGAGGAGGGAGCGCAACCCTTCCCCATTCTAAAGTGGGGGTGGGGGAGAGACAGGGGAGGCTCCCATTCTCCGCGTGGACTGGCCACCCAGGGAGCTGGTGAGGCCCTGTCAGGCCCGTATCCTTTTCCACGGATGGGAGCGACTCAGACTGGAAAGTAGAGACCTTTGAGGCAGGATTCTTCATGGCAGGGCAGGAATTGACCGAGGAGAACCCTGTGCATGGGACCCCAAGTCTGAGCTTCCGGCTTCTTGACCTTGGACACCAGCATGGAGTCAGCTCCTGGCCCTGTCTCCTGGGTGACCAGCTAACAACCCTTTGGAACTTTTCTATCCCTTTTTTTTCTTTTGGGTCACACCCAGCAATGCTCATGGTTACCCCAGGCTCTGCACTCAGGAATTACTCCTGGTGGTGCTCAGGGGACCATATGGGATGCCGGGGATCGAACCCAGGTCAGCTGCTTGCCAGGCAAATGCCCTACCCGCTGGACTATCGCTCTGGCCCCTTATCCCCTGTTCTGGTGGTGTGACCTCACCTGAAGACCCCAAGAGACCAGTGGGCCTTGGCCAGGAGGAGTCATGCCCCCTCTCTGGAAAACAGCTGCACTCTTTGGGGAGCAGGAGCGGTACTCAGGAGGGCCAGGGACCGCTCCAGGTGCTGCCCAGTCTGGCAGTGCTGGGGACTACTAGGTCACTCCTGGAAGATGCCAGGTGGGTGCCAGGGATGAAACTTGGGGCCTGGAGCAGGCATGCCAGGCTTGTGGCCGCCCAGGAGCTGTCTCAGCAGTGCCCTACGCTCTGCAAGGCTGGGAGTCGGGAGTGCGGTCACCGGAGGCACGGAGTGGGTGGCCTCTCTTCTGTCACTCTCGACTCTGAAGAAGTGGCAGCCCCACGGCGGTCCTGCCCAGAGCACTCCACTAGCTGTGCTGCAATTGTCAGAGGCATCCTGGCGTGCCAGAGGCCACGGGGTCACTACTGAAGTAAGAGTGGGGCCAGCACGCACCTGCCATGTGTCCCGCCGGGAGCTCCTACACGCATCAGCCCTTTCCTGTGGGCGGACCCTGAAGGACTGGCCCTTGAGCCCCTGGAAACATTAACTAGGTGAGAAGCACTGCAGGCCAGTTTGCGGTGTGTTTGGAATTGGGGTATCACTTCTAGGGACCCCTGGCCCTGCAGTGTGGGCCTCACGGCTCTGGTGTTTGGGCTTGGCAGCGCTCTGGGGTTACTGGGGTACACCTGGCGCCACGGGTCAGGAATACCAAGGGAGTCTTCTGAAGGTTCCTCTGGGGCTTCCAAATTTCCAACTGATACACAAGGAAGTGAGGGCCGGAGAGATAGCCCAGTGGGTAGGGCGCTTGCCTTGCATTCGGCCGACCCGGTTAGATCCCCGGCATCCCATATGGTCCACGAGCACTGCCAGGAGTAATTCCTGAGCAAAGAACCAGGAGTAACCCCTGAGCATTGCCAGGTGTGACCCAAAAAAGAAAAAAAAAGATACACAAGGAAGTGAAAGGGAGGCTCCTGGGAGCCAGCCTCCTTCCCCCTGGGGCTTCGGGACTGATCAGAGCAGAAACAGCTGGAGGGAGGGGCCCCATCTGGGTGTGGAGCTCACGGTCCACTGTGAAGATGGAAGCAGTTCTCAAAGATACCAACGTGCAGCTCTCCAGGAAAGCCAGGGCAGGCTGCGGCTTCCTTCCCTTTAGCCGGATTCATCCAGATCATTGAGAGAAAGTGGGGTGTGTTTGGATGCCACAGGCTGGCTGCCTGAAGCCCCTGAGTGCCCCAGCCGTCTGCAGGGCCCCAGTTCTCTTTTTAGACCTGACTTCAACCTTTGCTTTTCTGCTACCTGTCAAGTACACACAATAGTACTCATCACTGTGTGACACTTACAAAATGACTCAAGCGTCAGACAGAACAGTCAGAGGAAGGGCGGCTGATGCAATGGAGTCAAGATGTGGGTGTCGGTGGGGGGGGGCTGGTGCAGGGGGGGCACCGGGGAATCCCAGCTCCTCCAGGTGTTTCCAAAATACAAGATGCTGGGTGGAATTTTCTCTCTTTGGGACTAATGCAAAGAAGCCAGGGCTTGCGCAACTGAACAGTCTCGGATCAATGTGGGTGTTGGGGGGAGGCTGGAGCAAGTCTGGGAGACTCAGGAGGGCGTTCTGGGAATCACTCTGTACCTCTGGCTGCCTACTTTCAGCGGGAGCTAAGAGATCCTCAAGGGTGGAAATAAAGGTCTTGTGCACGCGCTTTGTTGGAGGTCACTGCTGGCCACACTCAGGGCTCACAGGTAGTGCCAGGGACTGAATGCTGGTGAGCCGCAAGCAAGGTAAGTGCCAACCTCTATGAACCATCGTTTCTCTGGCTCAAAGTCAGGGTCTTTTACTCAGTGCCGGGTCCTGAATGAGAAACAGCCTGCCCTGAGACCAGGCGAGCAGCTGTTTGCCCTCGGCACCTGAAGGTTAATGGGGAACCGTGGAGTGACCTTAGCTCTCCGGAAGAACCAAGGCCACCCAGATGAAGGGTCATGTCTGAAGTAATTTTTCTATGGAAAACTTGCCCAAAGGTTCACCGGGCACCTGGTTTTGCCATGAGGCCCCCCTCCGCTCTCTTTGATGCTCCAAGCCCCTTACTCTTTCCTTAGTCTGTTCTTATTTACCCTAGAGTGTATAATCATGGAAGTTCTCCGTATAGATATAATGAAAGAAGCTCTCCCTTACAGATATAATGAAATTCTGCTCTTTCTTCTCCTCCACTCTAACGTTGTTGCATGACAAGCCTGAAAAGGAGCTGGAGGGCCCAGGAGGGGTTTCCTCTCTGTCTCTACAGTCACTCTGGTCTCCAGCAGGAGGCGCAGTGCCGTGGATATTTATTCTTTACACCTCCCTTACCACAAGCCTCAGCAGCTCCGCCCACAAAACATGTTTCCCAGGAGTCTGGGTATTGTCATGTGACTTGTTTTGACCAATGAGATGTCAGCAGCAGCAAGACAAGGCACTCGTTGGATTTCTGTTTGCTAGTCTTGCAGTCCACAATGGACACCAGAAGTTACCTGACCTAGCCCAGGAGAAATCTGAGAAACACACATAACCGGGTACACGAACATCAACCACCTGCCAAGCCCCCTCTCTAGCGGGCGACTTTCTGCTGCACTCTGCAAAGATTGTCACATGGTATTAGTCGGCAACAGGTAACGCTGGGCCCTTGCTTCAAATGCCACAGTCCGGCCAGACTGTGGAGGTCTAACAGCAGAGCTTTTCTCGTCCTGGTAATTTCCCAATGAGGTGCAGACGAAGCCGTTGTTCCACCTGGCAATTCTAAAGTTTGGGAGCTAAAGGGAATTCTCTCTTAAGTGTCCTGCCTTTGCGGTCATAAAATTTGCTTATAGGATCCCTCTGATGGTTTCTGAATCTCCCTGCAATTCCCATCTGATTCACCTTAAACCTCTCCTAATCTTGCCCTGGGTTCACTTTTGAACGCTTCCTCTATTTTCCACGGCTAAAGGCAGTGAGTATAGTAGCTGACTGAATTAGAAGCTCTTTGTCTTATTTAGAACATTCATGTCTTTTGGGAGATTTATAGCAGCGGTTTTGAATTGCAGAATTCTGCCTTTTCTTTTTTTAAAAGTGAAAAAAATGAGATGATAGTGAGGCAACTCAGAAAAGCAGATTTTTACCATGTCACAAAGACAGAAGCTCCCTGGGAGTTGGAGACTCCCCACACCATTTCCCCAGGGACGGAAGGGCTCTTGGTGCGTCTGGGATTTTAACCAGCCCCAGCAGAGAGCAGCTCCCAGGCTTACTTACTGTGGATCGGTCATGTTGAAAGATGCAGCCAGAGCTATAAGTTTTCTTGGTGTTCAGTGAGGCTCAACTGTCCGGAGGCCTGTGGTCATCATTTCCAGGCGCAAGTTCTACAAGACATACAAACACGGCTCCTAAAAACAAGCATTTTGGAGCTCGGCTCGCCCCGGGCCCAGCTGAAGAGGGGACCCCCAGGAGGGCAGACGGGTTTTGGGAGTGGGCCCGTTGCCTCTGGGGGGTCCTGGAAGGAGCCAGATGAGACTCGCCCATCACACTAGCCACCATTTTCGCTGTCCGGACGCTGGGAAACTGCCTCACGACCAGATCAACAGAGCAAAACCGGTTCGAGCCCAGGTATGCGGCTCCCAGAAGCGGGAATCACTGGGAATTCGTCACATGGAGTCAGGGTTCGGCCATTCCCCTCTCCATTTTGTCGAGCCTGGTGGCCCCGCCCAGGAGCTGCCCGGGGGCCATCGGCCATAACATGAAACGGCTGGGGAGGCTGGAGCTCGGCTCGCCCCGGGGCCCAGCTGAAGAGGGGACCCCTAGGAGGGCAGACGGTTTTGGGTGTTGGCCCGTCGCCTCTGGGGGTCCCGAAGCAGCCGGATGAGACTCACCCATCACACTAGCCACCATTTTCGCTGTCCGGACGCTGGGAAACTGCCTCACGACCAGATCAACAGAGCAAAACCAGTTTGAGCCCAGTACGCGTGGCCGCTATGGCCAGCGGTCCATTAAAATAGTGGAAACAGTAATGTCTTTTAATGCATTGAATTCCACGAAGAGCAGGAAAGTTTGGGGGAGGGAGAGATAAAGAGGAGAGAAATGACATATAGAACCCGCCAAGTAGTTGAGGTGTGGGAGGGGGAGGGAGGTGGGGACATTGGTGATGGGAGATGGGTTTGGGTGGAGGGATGGGTGTTGGAACACTGTAGAACCAAAACTCTACATGAGTATCTTTCAATTGTATGTCTAAAATGGTGTAAATAATATTTGGGGGGGGGGGGGGAATAATAAAATAAAATAAAATCGGAAAAAAAAATAAAAAAAAAATAAAAACAAGCATTTGAAGAGCAGGAATTTCTGACACTCGGATGTAGGCTAAGATCTCCCTGAGTCTTTGGTGCTCTCTTCCGAGAATGCTTTTCATCACAGAACTGCTGGAGAGTTGTGCCATTACCCTTGGATGGACAGGCAGAATAGCTCCCTTTATTCAAGCTCAAAAACTGGCCCAGAGGGAAGAACAACTTTTCTGGGTCACACACAGATGGCGGAAGAGCCAGACTGGACCCCAAGTTTTCCGACTTCTAATCCACGCCTCTTCCACCAAACAGCTGGGTCTAAGGAAACCTGGGCAATTTTATATTTCGGTTTCCAGGAATCTCAAAAATAAGTTTGTCTTCAAAAAAAAATCTCAAGTACTTTCCCCCAAATTTCTCTCTCCCGGTTCTCTTTCCATCTGGCTGTTCTCTCTCCCTTGCTCCCAGGCCCTTCTACCCTCCTGGTGAGTCTCTCCGTGAGAGGGGCTCACCCTGGACCCCTGCTGCATGAGCTCAGAGCCTGGGCCCTGCCTAATCCCTCTGTCCTGTTTCTCCACCTGCAAAACTGGTATAAAAACAGAACTAGCTGAATGAGTTAACCAGGCAAAACACTTCAGATTAGTGTCTGGCATGGAGTGTTGGTTTAAAAAATAATTATAATTTTATGAATGTAAGTTGTATAGTTGTTGGACGCAAGCACATTCCAAAAAGATCTGGAAGGATAGAAGGATGGATGGTGGATGGATAATTGGATGGTTGAATGCATGAACATAAGATTTCCAAGTGAGAGCGGGACAATGGAAATAAATCATATTTTGCCGTGGGAGTGCTCAGAAATCGTTTGGGGAAATAGTAACAACCCAGAAGAAAGAACATAAAGACAGATGCTAGTTCTCCTTGATTTTAAATAAATGACTGGGGAGGTTACTCAAAAGGCCCTCCCTTTCAAAGTCGCTTCCTACAAGATGGCAAGGAAGAGTCACCCACTACTCCAGGCAGCTGAACTGATGAACCAAAGGTAGAATCATTCGGGCATTTTAAAAAAGAAAAGAAGAAAGGCTCTCATAGGAGAGAAACATAATGGGACAGATGGTAAATAGAGAGAATGTGAAGCTCCTTTGCATTCTGGTTAAGACAGGTGAAAGCTCAGGTAAAAGAAACTTGGTTAATCTTGGGAAAGTCTAGAGACTAATCCAACTCAGGTTCAAGATCCCGCCTCCACCCCCAGACTATAGACAAGGTCACGATTTCCATTAGGAGATATCCTTGCCTCTTTTATTTTTAATTAAGAATACTTTTATTGAAATAACTTTACATTACATTATGCAAATTTAATGTATTCACATTATAAATTAACATCTATATATACACTAACAAAAAGAGTGCACGGTTTTAGCTGTAAAATATAAAATTCTAGTTGAAAGATTCCGCCGTTTGTATTGAGATAACGAGGTTGTCAGCAGTTCCCACGTTAGCGTCTTATGCTTGCAATGGTACTTCGCCACCTCTGCCCTAGTCAGCCCACCACTGACCCACAGGCCTCCTCCCTGTGCGTTTTCTTTAAGACAGGGGAGAACAAAAATTTTTTAAGGTAAAAGGAAAATCACATAATGAGGCAGAGGACACAATTGGAAACTTAGAATCTCAGGGTTTGCCCCAGTTTTGTAGCTCTCACAGGCATGAGAGTCGCTTCCCAAGTCTATCAGCTCACTGTTAGCAAACGAGCCACATTCTGCTTCCGTCATTCCTTCTTCAATTAAGGACTTCTAGAAAGCCCAAACCCCCTTCATCAGCTCTTGGATTACCTTCAGGTACACTCACAGAGAAAAGAAAGGGAAAAGACTGAATTTTTTTTCCTTGAATTTTGGTTTTCAAATCAATAAACTTATCTTCCAAAGACCATCCATGTGAGGTTTGGTTAGTTTTTCCAAAGCATCCTGGCTTTCAGCACTGGCTCAGGAGCAAGCAGGCAGCGTGTGAAAGGGTGGCAGCCTCCTGGGGTGATGTGTGTGTGGGCAGAGCAGGAGGGTTCCTCCAGCACAGGGGCAGGAGCCAGGGACGGGAAATGACCAGGAGGATGCAGCTTATTGGGGCTTTTGCTCCTTAACAAGCGGCACATTTTAGAAGGCACGATTACTGAAAGATGTTATTTTAAAATAATATTTTCCAAATAACCCTGAAGCACAAGTCTTGTTGGAGCAGGTGTAGTCTGGCACTCTATAAATGAACATATGAAGTGCAAACCTGCTGCTTCATAGACCTGGTGAAGGCAGCAGAGAAAACCTGTATTGGATTTGCTGGGTCTGGCTGCTTTAAGGAGTTCAGAAAACCTCCAGGCACCTATACATGAGTGTACAGACACTCGTGAGGTGTCTGCACAGCTACAAATATTCTATTTGCTTGTTCCAGCCAGATCTGCAAAGTTGAAGGTGGTATCCTAGGATGTTTAGAGGTAAGAGAAATATCTAAGGACCAGAGAGATAATTCAGAGATTATGTTGCTTTGCCTTGTACACAGATAACCTAGGTTTGGTCCCTGGCACCCTATATGTTCCCCGCCCGCCCCTTCCCAGCACTGCGGATAGTGATCCCTAAGCAGAGTCAGGAATTAGCCCTGGCACTGTGTGGCCCACTCTCCAAAGAATATCTAGGCCTAATAATTCAGCTCCCTTACCTCGCGGTTGAGAAATTTGCAATCAGTCCCCCTGTCCCTATAATGTCCCAGTTCATTCCTTTGCCCTTAGGAAAAACGACCTATTTCATAGGAATTCATTGGCTCCAAAGCCTGGTTTTACTCAGAATCACTGCTGGAGTGGGACTGCTTTGGGGAATTATAAATGAATGGGCTATCCTTCAGGATATAAAACCAGAATTCATAGGTAAAATTGAGAAGCCATTTCAGGTTCCCCAGTGTCTCCCGAAAATCACTCCACTGGACTGGACCCTCCCACTGGTTCTGCCCCTCACCCACCACAGAAGCCTGGGGACCTCACACCTGTTGGCCTGCCCACAAGAGTGATTTCCCATGACAAGGGCGGGAGAACTGAGATTTTGGAAAATACGCATTTGCAGAGCCATAAAACATACTTTGATTTTGGACCAGAGTGTTTGCTAGAGGTAAAAACTTTTATCCCCATTTTGCTGGTGAAGTTAAATGATTGTGTCATGAAGTTAACTGTCAGTGGTACCTAGCCCAGCCAGTGGCAGGAGACCAGCGATATCAGTTAGATATCAGTTAGATAACTTTTATTTGCGAGGAATATTAACGGAGTAGTGGTAACTAAGGCAGTACAGCTCTCAGTTAACAAGAGGGATGGAGACAGGGCTAGAGACTTTGTTGCTTTTCCTTTTCCTGTGCATCACCTCTGTGCACTGTTTCCTTCTCAGAGCTTTGTGACTGCCTAGCTCCAGCTTATACACCAGATCCCCAATAAGAATGAAAAAGCAAAGGCTTTCTCTTCATAAAGCTCTGGTCTTGCACCCAGCAGACACTCTAAGTCCTCTGGCCAAAATCTCCTGATATATCCTTGCACAGAGCCAGGTCACATGGTTACAGGTCTGCAAAGGAGCTGGAACATGGGTGACTGGCCTGCCAAGGGAGGAAGGAGAGTGTGTGTGAGGACACAGACTAACCTAGACTGGTTATGACTCATCCCACGGGGCTGGGCATATTGTTTCCATCAACAAATCTCAGCTCTTCTAGCAAGCAAGAACTGAAAAGGTGCTCTTTCTGGGACACGTGTGATAGGACTCCAAGGCTTGAACAAATTAATTTCTTGGGTCCCCAAACAAGAGGAGTTGAGTGTTGGTAAATGGTCTCCAGGCAGTGAAGGAAGTGCTCTCACAAAGTCTGCATGGCTACATATAGGGTTGGAGCAATGGTACGGAGGGTAGAGCACTTGCTTGCTCTGTGCAGCTGAGCCGGGTCCATCTCCAACCCTTTATGATCCCCCCACGCCCCACCAGAAATTATCCCTGAGCACAGAGTAGGCTCTGAACACCATCAGGTGTGGCCCCCAAACCAACATGGAACCAAACCCCAAAACTCAGGGCTCTGTAGTTATGAGAGCACAGTGCACAGAGTGTAGCGTTGGCATCTTAAGCTCGCTATGGAACCTGCAGCCAGGGAGAAGGCAGTGGCGCTGGCACCCTTTACAGACGTGACTCCACACCCCCAAAGGCAGGCGGCTGCACTCTGCATGCTGGTGAGACAAGTTTCTGCACAGCAACACCAGGTTACCCTTGACCCATGCATACCCTGTGCCACTAATTCGAGCTGCAAGGAAGGGAAAGCAACCCAGGACGTGGCACCCTCCTGCTCCTACCTCGTCTGTTGCAAAGTTCTCAGCTGCTCAGGAGTCAGTAGGGGCCAAGCTACCCTCTAGGTGCGGCACCTGTGACCTCCACCTTTTCTATGGGCTTCTTTTCAACCAGTACAGTAATGCAGCCTGCCCGTGTGTACGACTCTCCGAAAGCACCGGAAACACAAAACAAACCCACTCAGAACTAGAGCCAGTTGGCAATATTACTCAGGTATTCTAGGAAAATCAAGAGGCCTATGACCCTAAGCACAAATTATTTTCCCTAACCCAAACCTCCCTAAGTCTGCCATGCCCTGTCCACGTTAGAATACGGCGTCCACAGGCTCTCAGTCCCACAGCACTGTCCAGCTGCCAGCCATTTCCCCTTTCAAACTCTTCGAACTTCTAATGACTTCAGATATCTATGACTTGGGGCGCAGGGACCAGGCGCCAGAGCTGCAAGGACAGCAGAGTGTCCCACCGTCTGTGCCCCGCCCCACCAATCAGGCAAATCTCAAACATAAATGCTCACTGTATCACTGTCTTCCCATTCATCATTGATTTGCTTGAGCGGGCACACTAACATCTCCATATGTCCTATCTCATGCTAGTAGAGCCCAAGGGCATCTGCTCGCTCCAGGAACATAAAAGAGCCTCAAACCATTCCATCAGGTCATGGGAATGAGGTCTATAATTATTACTGGTATTTGGCATATCAAATATGACACGGGAGGCTTGCCAGGCTCTGCTGTGCGGGTGGCATACTCGTGTAGTCACCTCTAAATCCAGCATTTATTGATGAACTGCACAGCCGCAAGTGGCCACCCTAGCTGGGCAGTAATAGGCTCTTCTGCTGGGTGGAGTTCTGATGAGAGGGAAGTCGGATATGGAAAATGGCGGCCCTCATGGAGTAGGGGGTCATCTGGCTTGTTGTGAGGCTCTGCTATGGTGGCGGGCCAGGGCTAGAACCCGCCATCCCCTCCCTGGGTGCCACCCCAGAAGAGCCTTACAACAAGCCAGACAACCCCCCCCCCAATCCATGAGGGCCGCCATTTTCCACATCTGGACTTCCCTCTCATCAGTACTCCACCCAGCAGAAGAGCCTATTACAGCCCAGCTCATCGGACCCACCCTGCAGCAGTCTTTTTCAAGTCTGGCCCAGGTATGCTGATCCAGAAACTCACGGACCTGGGGCAGACCTGCTACCGGCTCTCCCTGTGCCCAGCCACTCACGAGGCACATAAATGCTATACTTTGAAAATTTCCAAAGCAATGTTTTGCTTTACACAGTGTTCACTAAAATATGTCAAAGACCCAGATATAATTAACATTACCATTGACGTCTATAGAGTGCCAGGCAAGTGACTATTCTTTGCTATAAAGGGCGGGTGGGGGATATATTTTTCAATTCTTTCCATACTACCTCTGAAATGGCTCATGTTTTACCCTCGCTATACCAGTGCCCTTTTCAGTAAAGAATGAATGTGTTTTCCCCACCCCATTTGTACATAGAAATCCCAATTGTGGTGGAATTAGAAGCTGAGTTCCTGGGGATGGAGCCCTCACAGATGGGATGAGTGTCTTCTTAAGACGGGAGAAAGGTGATTTTCCTCCTCTGTCACATGAGGCCACACTGGGACAAGAGATGTCTGTGTACCAGGCAAACACCAGATCATTATTTGATTCTCAGCAAACACCAGATCCCCTAGATAATCTTGGACTACCCAGCCAGTTTCCAGCACCGTGGGGTAGAAATGTTTTTGCTCTTTAAGCCACCAGGCTATGGGGTTCTGCTACACTGCTGGAACAGGCCAGCACAGGTGACTTTTCATTGACCTATTGCTGGGCTTGGCTATGTGATTTCTTTCCTCTAATGCGATAGTAAGTTAAAATGGTTAATTTCATAAGACAACTTGATGCACTAAAAGATGTGGGTGTGTCTGTGTGTGGTGAATTTGAGGGTTCTTTGTTTGGGGGGTCACACCATGTGGTACTCAAGGCTTATACCTGGGTCTGTACTTAGGGGATCACTTCTGGTGGTTTTCAGGGAACCATATGGGATGCCAAAGATCAAACCCGGTCAGCCACATGCAAGGCAAGCACTCTACCTGCTGTACTATGACTCTGGCTTGGGGGTGAATTTGGATGAGACGACCTGAATTGATAGACTAAGTAGGCTATCCTCTCCCCCCACCCCAGCAAGGATGGACCCTTTCAATCTACTGGGTTCTGAGGTGGAAGAAAGACCAAGTAAGAAAATTCCCTCTATTACATCCCACTGTTTAATTTTGGAGAGGGTGAACTCCCAGCAGGATTCAGGGTCACTCCTGGAAATAGGCCCATTTATGCAGGTTTGGAGACTCAATAGTTAGGTAGTTAGGTCTGGTGGTGCCAGGACCATGGATAGCAGGGAAAGAGTTTGCAGCCTCCACACGCAAGACCTGGACCTCAGTTTCTGAGCTCTTCCTTGGCCGAGACAGTTTTCAGCACCGAGAGTATGGTTCAGTTTATACCACTGCTTTCCTGGGTCTAGACACCTTAGTTTCCACAATCATGAACGGATTCACACATCCTTAGAATTCACACACACACACACACATACACACACACACACACACTCACACACTGGTTCTGCTTCTCTGGAGGATCCTAACACAGCGGTAAAAGTAACAGTGCTCACCAGTTGGTTGCCCCTCTCCCCTGCATAGCAGACTCACCCAGGCGGGCTGCTGGAACGTACTGGGTCAGCACCCAAGGCCTGCCAATGGCAGTTGGCCCCCCCTCCTGGGAGGGAGCTCAGTCAAGCCAGAAGAACCACCCAGCTGTGCTCAGCCTGAACTGCCAACTCATGACTCATAAGCCATTTCAAGTTGTGTTTTAAGAATTCATTCCACAGTCCGTTATTAGCACTTCTGGGATCCAGGCACAACATTAACCCGCAGATTAGCAAGATAAATGAAATATGGTTGCATCATTGAGCAAACTCATGGGCTGAGGCTGAGGAGGCAGGTCAAAGGAGCCGGAGCACATGTTTCCCACATGGGAGGCCTGGATTCAATCCCGGGCGCCCCATGGTCCCCTCAGTACCATGCACTGCTTCATCCCAGCCCATCCTGAAGAACTTGTGGGGTAGTGAAGGAGACAGATGCAGAGATAGGATTTGAAATTCAGAGATGCAAGAATAATGAAACATTACAAAAGGGTGTTTTGAAAGCTGTAAACATCCTTATAAATATTAAGGAATTAATGACTCCTCATGGAGGCAGGCACAATCCCCTCCTCCTTCCACCATCTGTTAAGGGAAGGTTTGCTTGTTTTCAAGGCTACGAGACTTGGGGTGTGTTATGTGGTGTTACTGTAGCAATAGAGCACTGACATGCTATGTGGTGTTACTGTAGCAATACAGCACTGACATGTTATGTGGTGTCACTGTAGCAATAGAGCACTGACATGTTATGTGGTGTTACTGTAGCAATAGAGCACTGACATGTGGTGTTACTGTAGCAATAGAGCACTGACACGTTATGTGGTGTTACTGTAGCAACAGAGCACTGACATGTTATGTGGTGTTACTGTAGCAATAGAGCACTGACACGTTATGTGGTGTTACTGTAGCAATAGAGCACTGACCCGTTATGTGGTGTTACTGTAGCAATAGAGCACTGACATGTTATGTGGTGTTACTGTAGCAATAGAGCGCTGACATGTTATGTGGTGTTACTGTAGCAATAGAGCACCACACTTGACTGGCAAATGTCCCATGCAAACCTATACTCATGCTAACTTTAGGGGGTTTGCACTTCACAAAATGAAGTCAACTCTGCAATGTGCTTTTGATCACTGAACTACACAATGGATATCCTCTCTGATCAGTAGCTAGAGTTACAGCTTTTTAAATTACCTATTTCATATGTGTGAACACACATAGATAATTTCGTATAAGTTGCTTAACATAGAATTGCTTTTGTTTGGGGCCACACCTGGTGGTGGTGCTCAGGGGTTATTGCTAGCTCTGCACTCAGGAATTACTCTTGGTGAGCTCAGGGATTGAATCCAGGTCGTCTGTGTACAAGGTAAGCTCCTTACCCACTGTACTATCTCTCCGACTTATAGAATTCCTTTTTGGGGGGTGTGTTTTCTCTTTCTTGCCTGCTTCACTTTATTCTAACAATAGTTAGATACAGGAAAATATCTCTATATGAAAGTTAAACTTTTTTGTTGGGGCTGGAGCCATAGTAGAGTGGGTTAGGCACTTGCCTTGCATACAGTCTATCTGGGTCCAATGCTCAGCTCTGCATATGGTTCCTGGAGCCCCAACAGGAATGATCCCTGAATTCAGAACCAGGAGCAATCCCTGAGTACAGCTGGGTGTGCCCCCCCCCCAAAAAAATAAAAAGTTAGAAGTTAAACTTGTATATAGCTTTCCTTGTTTGTCTCTTTGCCTTCATAATTATATGCAAATAAATATTTCCTTGTTCAAAACAGAACATTGCAACCTTGTGTACGCCTCCCTCTCAGTAGTATCTTCTAGAAGAAATCCTCTCCCAAGTTGTAAAATTCAAATTCATGCTTTTTTATAATGGCTGCATAATACTCCACAGTATGGGTAATCCATGATGTAGTTAGCAAGTCCCCCGTGGCCAGGAAGTATATTTTTAGATTTTTAATTTTTTCACCACTTTGAAAAAAAAATGTAACTACAAACATCATTGTGTACACTTCACTCTGTACCGGGGGTTTTTGTTTGTATGGGCCAGCGTCCCAGGAGTTAGATTATTGAGCTGAACACCATGCCTTTTCCATTTGAACAGCTACTCCCAGATTGCTTTCCAAGGGGCTGTAACAATTCACACTCCACAGCAAAGAATGAAAGTTCCCCTTTATGGGAAGCATCTTTAGTCATCTGCAAGCTGTTGAGGGTAGCTGTGGATCAGATAAATCCAGAAACTTGTTTAATTTTATCCTCTTCCCCATGGAGCAAGTACTGGATGGGAAGTCAGGAAAAAATGGATACCAGGGGTGAAACCCAGAATAGTTATAAACATGCCCACATCCCAGAAAACACTCTTGGTTTAGGAACTAGTCTCTCACCATGTGTCTATGAGTTGTCTTAGCCACAATCAATTCTCCAAGGGCCTTCAATGAATCTCATCACCAGTTTCTGGGTCTCCTCTGTTGCTGGCAGGCCAACAGAGTGAGGAAACAGTCTTCAATTAGATACAGTTCTTGATCAACTAAGAAAAACTGTTACTAAGAGAGAAGAGTTTTACAATGACCCACTCTCCTTTCAGCAACAACCAAGAGTGTCAATGTACATGTTACATGTCCTTAGAACTTGCTTTGCATGGGCTGGAGTGATAGCACAACGGGTAGGGTGTTTGCCTTGTAAGCAGCTGACCCGGTTCTATCCCTGGCATCCCATATGGTCCCCCGAGCACTGCCAGGAGTAATTTCTGAGTAACCAAGAGTAACCCCTGAGCCAGGAGTAACCCCTGAGCATTGCCGGGTGTGACCCAAAAAAAAAAAAGAAGAGTATAAAAAAAAATTGCTTTGTAGGCAGCTGATTCAGGTCAATCCCCAGCATCCCATATGGTCCCCAAGCTCGCCAGGAATGATTCGTGAGTACAGAGCCAGGAGTGATCCTGAGTACAGAGCCAGGAACAACCCCTAAGCACCACTTGGCATGGCCCAGAAAGCAAATTGCTGCTATGGGGGTCAAAGAAATAGTATGGCAGGCAGGATGCTTGTCTTGCACAAGGCTCACCCAGGTTCCATATCCGCACCCCATATGGTCTCCTGAGCACTACCAGGGCTGATTCCTGAGTACAGCCAGAAGTAAGCCCTGAGCACTGCTGAGGGTAGTGTGGCCTAACAACAACAACAACAACAACAACAACAACAACAACAACAACAGCAACCACAACAAATGCTGGCATTAAAAAAAAGAAAGAAAAATGTTCATGTTAGTGTCTAAATATTGCTGGAAACTGTTAGAAGATAGCACCCTAAGTTCCTAGTTTCCCATTAGGGTACTCTGCCATCTGCCTTCCTGACAACGGTCCCTCCATAGGGCCCTCTATGACAACAAAGTGTTGGCCCATGCCTCACCTGACCACCAGTGTTGACGGGCTTAGAGCTCTGGTGTAAGCAAGGGCTGGGGGCCAGTGCCCCCTAGACCGCTCTACGGACGCCTGGTCCTTGCAGCTCAACTCTGAGCTGATTTCTGGTGTGATGTGGTGGCTGCAGAAATGCTGCTCACAGGTGTTTCTGGGGAGCTGCCCGCTGCCCCCTTGCTTGGCATCAGTCCTTCCGGTCAGCACTTCCAGGTGGTGCAAGGCTCAGGGCCACACGCCCGCTTGCCTAAAATCATGCAGGTTCTCAGGGCTTCAATGCCAAGAAAGTTCCAGGGCAGCCAGATGTGAAGAAGGAATGATGAGACATGCAGGGGAGGCAGAAGGAGGAGAGAAGACAGTCGTGGAGCAGCCAGCCCGTCCCTCCAGCCGAGCAGGGGCGCAGCCCCGGCCAAGGTTTGTAGTGAAAACAAAATATGGCGGGTTAGAGAGAGTTCCCTGGGCAGGGAAAGTCATCCTACTGTGTCCTGGCTACAAGGGCAGGCTACTGCTTAGAATGGTGCATGGCTGTTCATGACTGTGCCTCAGAAAATCAAGTACCTAGGAATAGGAATCAGCTTAACTAAGAATGTAAAGGACCTGTACAAAGAAAACTACAAAATGCTGCTTCAAGAAATAAGAGGATATGAGGAAATGGAGATACATCCCCTGCTCATGGATTGGGAGAATTAACACTGTCAAAATGGAAATACTCCCTAAAGCAATATACAGATTCAGTGTGGTCCCTATACAGATACCCAAGACATTTTTCAAAGAAATTGATCAAACACTTCTGAAATTTTTAAGGAACAATACCATCCCCCAATCCATGAATAGCTAAAGCAATCCTTGGGAAAAAGAAGACGGGAGGCAACACCTTTCCCAACTTCAAACTGTACTACAAAGCAGTAGTAATTAAAGCAGCACGGTACTGGAATAAAAACAGACCCGTGAACCTACAGAATAGAGTTGAATATCCTGACACACACCCTTAAGTATATGATCATTTAATCTTTGATAAAGGAGCAAAAAATATGAAGTGGAGCAAGAAAATCCTGTTCAACAAGTGGAGCTGGGAAAACTGGGCAGATATGAGTAAAAAAAAAAGAACTCAGACCTCTCTCTAAAGCCATGCAGAAAAGTCAGATCAAGATGTATTAAAAATATCAACATCAGACCTGAATCCATAAAGTACATTGAAGAAAACAGGCAAAATCCTCAACAACATTGAAATTAAATGAATCTTCAAAGATGAAATATGACCGACAAAGCAAATGGAAGCAAAGATAAACAAATGGAACTACATGAAACTGAGAAGCTTCGCACCTCAAAAAGAAATGATGACCAAGATACAAAGACAGCCCAGGGACAGGAAAGAATATTCAATCAATACCCATCTGACAAGGGGTTAAATAGCCAAAATATAAAAAGGCACTAGTAAAACTTTACAAGAAAAAAAATCCAACCCCATCAAAAAAAAATGGGGAAAACAGAAACTTCCTCAAAGAAGAAATTCAAATGGCAAAAAGGCATATAAAAATGTTCTTAATCACTAATCATCAGGGAGATGCAAATTACACCTCTGAGATTGGCACACATCCAAAAGAACAAGAACAACAAGTGCTGGTGTGGATGCAGGGAGAAAGAGACTCTCATTCATTGTTGGTGGGAATATCAACTGGTCCAGCCTTTTTGGAAAACAATATAGACATTCTTCCAAACACCAAAATTGAGCTCCAATTTGATGCAGCAATACCACTCCTGGAATATACCCTGGTTGCCCAAAACAACCAGCAGAAACGTCATCTGCACTTCTACGTTCATCACAGCTCTATACACAATAGTGAGAATAGTCAGAATTTGGAAACAACCTGAGTGCCCGAGAACAGATGATTGGATAAAGAAACTATGATATATCTACACAATGGAATACTATGCAGCCATTCGGAAAAATGAGGTCATGAAATCTGCCTATAAATTTATGGACATGGAGATTATCATGCTGAGTAAAATTAGTCAGAAGGAAAAGGACAGATATAGAATTACTGCATACATTGGTGGTATATAAAAACATAGTATGAGACAGATATCCAAGGACAGGCAAAACAGGGGCCAGGAGAACTTGTCAATGGTTGGAATCTACAAGTGTGTGGGGGACACACACGGAGGTTAGGTAAGATAGGGAAGGGTCCAGTTTGTCAACAATAGCTGGAAATGGTAATACTAGACTAGAACTGAGTATTGAAAGTAGGGGCTGGAGTGATAGTACAGCGGTGGGGCATCTGCCTTGCACACGGCTGACCCAGGTTTGATCCCTAGAATTCCCGAGCACCACCAGGAGTAATTCCTGAGTGCAGAGCCAGGAGTAACCCCTGAACATTGTCAGTGTGACCCAAAAAAAGCAAAAAAAATGTAGGTAAAGGAATATAAAAGAAAATAAAACCCCTCAGTATATGTATTGCAAACCACAATGTGCAAAAAGAGAGAGAGAGAGAGGGAGAGAAGGAGGGAGGGAGGAGAGAGGTAGGGGGAGAGAGAGGGGAGAGGGAGAGAGGGAACAAGGGAGAGAGGGAGAGAGAGAGTAAAGTGCCTACCATAGAGGCAGGTTGGGGGTTGGGGAGGGAATCTGGGGACATTGATGTTGGGAAGGGTGCACTGGTAGAAGGATGGGTGCTGGAACACTATATGACTGAAACCCAATCATGAACAACTTTGTAAATGTCTATCTCATGGTGATATAATAAAGTTAAGAAAAAATAGTGGATGGACTCAGTGTGGGAATTCCCCCAAATCTATAAATGCTGGATGAAGTGAATACTCACAAATAAGGAAAGTGCCCTTTATAATTCTAATTTCCTATGGGCATCCTACAAGAAGCCAGAGGAACCCCCACACCATGAGGGCTGCCATTTTCCACATCCGGACTCCCCTCTCCTCAGAGCTTCACCCAGCAGAAGAGCTGATCACAGCCCGGCTCATCGAGACCCACCCTCTAGCAGTCTATTTCAAGTCCAGCCCAGGTATGCTGATCCAGAGACTCACACACACAGGCAGAGCTGCTACTTGTCTCCCTGTGACCAGCTGATCACGAGGCATCCGGGAAGGATGGCAGGTTCTAGCCTTGGCCCGCCACCCCAGCAGAGCCTCACAACAAGCCAGAGGAACCCCCCACACTATGAGGGCCGCCATTTTCCACATCCGGACTTCCCTCTCATCAGAGTTCCACCCAGCTTTGCGGCTGTGCGGTTCATCAATAAATGCTCAAATTTTGACGTGACTACAAGAGAATCCCACCCACACGGCAGAGCCTGGCAAGCTACCCGTGTTGTATTTGACATGCCAAATACCAGTAACAATTATGGACCTCATTCCCATGACTTGATGGAATGGTTTGAGGCTCTTTATGTTCCTGGAGAGGGCAGATGTCCTTGGGCTATCTCACATGTGACAGGATGTATTGAAATGTTACTGGTGCCCGCCGAGCTAATCGATGATGTAGGGGAAGACAGTGATACAGTGATGGGCATCCTGACAAGACTACAATGAAGAAAGTGGTCCCAGAGACAGGATACCTGGGGAAGGGCACAGCACTGAAAGCAAGAACTGAGGCTAAAATTAAGCAAAAAGCCAGTGGAGTGATGTATGTACCCCACCCACTTCTAGGGAGTGGCGGGGAGCAGGACATAGGTGAGGTTCTAAGACATGGTCAAAGCCTCCCTGGGGAGTTGGTTGGGGGATTGTATTTGGGTGGTGGGAGAGGAGAGCTGGGCTACAGGTTAGACTGAGTTGAATGGATGAAGGATTGGAGTTTTGATTTAAATGAGATATTTTGAATGAAGTCATAAAATTTACTTATAATTGGATGAATGCCCTGAATCAACCAGATGCCATTGGGCTACATTGGCACGTGATAGGGTCCAATGGAAATGTTACTGGCGCCCGCTTGAGCAAATCGATGAATAACGGATTCAAGTGATCAAGTGATCAAGTGGATGAACGTGGAGAGTATCAATAATGCTGAGTGAAATAAGTCAGAAGGGGAGGGACAGACATTGACTGCCCTCATTTGTGGGATATTAATAAAAATATAGTATGGGACTAATATCCAAGGCCAGGAAAAACAGGGGCAAGGAGGACTGGTCATGGTTGGAAGCTTACCACAAGTGGGGGTGGAAGAGAAGTTAGGTGATTATCACGCTGGACAAGAACTATGTGTTGAAAACAGGTAAAGGAATATACATAATAACCCTTCAGTATCTGTATTGCAAATCATAATGCCCAAAGGAAAGAGAGAGGAGGGAGGAGGAGAGAGGGAGAGAGAGAGGGAGAGAGAGAGAGAGAGAGAGAGAGAGAGAGAGAGAGAGAGAAGAAAAAGTGCCGTCATAGAGACAGGTAGGGGGTGGGGTGGGAGGGGAACCGGGGACAGTGGTGGTGCAAAATGGACACTATTGAAGGGATGGGTGTTGGAACATTATATGACTGAAACAATCATGACCAATTCTGTAATTGTGTATCCCGTGATAAAACATTAAAAACAATTTTTTAAAATGAGCTATTTTTGGGGAGTGGTTGGGCAGTGCTCAGAGCTTACTCCTATCTGTGCTCAGAGGATCACCCTGGGGAGGAGGGCTCTAGGGATCACGTGGCATTAGGGATTAAACCCAGGATAGCTGTGTGTGAGGCAAACTGTACTATCTCCCTTTATTATCTTTCAGGCCCCTTGAGTGTTTTAACACTTGAAAAGGAGCCTGTCCTAAATCCTTAAAAGAACTAAAAAGGATTAAGGCATATTCCCACATTGATGAAGGTGACAGGAAGGGAGAGCCAGCAGGATGTCTTGGGAGGGGCACAGCTGAATTGGTCCTTATCAACGTCCTTTGTCTGTGTGACTATACCCACATTATTAACAGCAGCTATACAGTAGGGAGGTAGGGAAGGCTTTTCTGAGAAAAGGTCTCCACTCTCCTTTTCATTCAAAAGCATCTCTTATTAAAAAAAAGCCAAGGATATTTCCATTAAAAAAATTCCAATATGATGAGCTTTGAAAACACTATGTGCAGAAGGCAGCCGGACATGATTCTTGGTATATGAAATGGTCAGAACAGATAAGTATCTGGGGACTGAAAGCAGATCCGCAGTTAGCCTGGGAGAGTGGTCAGGGGCTTCCTTTGTATGATGCGAATATCCTAAACAGAACCGCAGGCATGGTGATCATCACTGGGAAGTGAATGCCCTAGTGGTAGGACCATGTTACGTGCATGCACCCAGGAGATTTCACAGTTGTTTGAGAGGTGGGGGGGGGAACTCCACACTGGCGATGCCCAAGGGTGGTCAGAGCTGCATCTGTGGGTGCTCAGCAGCAGATGTGGAACGTGGGGCCTCTGAATGCCAGGCAAGCCCAGGCAGGGCAAATGCGCCGACTCTGAGCCATCTCCTGAGGCCTGAACTACAATTTTTAATAAAACTGGGAAAAAATAAATAACTAAATGTCACAAATCACAACAAAAATTTAGATATATTGGTAAGGAAGGATGATCACTATACTGCATTTAGAAAGTAGGTTTTTAAATAATGCTTCTATTTTGCGGTCTGGTTTTGGAGCCACCCCGGCAATGCTTGGATGGATGCACTGCTGAGGATGGAACCAGGGTCACCCCCCACACAAGGCTTGCCTTAACCTGGGCACTCTCGCTTGGCCTGAGTCTGTATTCTTTTTTGTTTGTTTGTTTGTTCAGACCCCGGAATTTTAGTAGTAATTTCTGGGCTGGTTGGACTCTAGGTAGCTGTTTATGTAGTATCTTTGCATACTACACAGTCCTCCTTTTTGTTTGTGGGCTGTACCCAGATATGCTTAGGGATCACTCCTGGTGGGACTCAGGGGACCATATTGGGTGCCAGGAATTGAACCTGGGTCAACTGCATGCAAGGTAAATGCATCTAGTCTTCCCTTGTAATGAACTAAATCTACTGTTTGTGTAGCGAGGTGGGGAGATATGGGTGGGAAGAGGCTCCCAACAGCGCTCAGGGGACCCAGGAGCCACTCCCAGCAATACCTGACCCATCAGGTCAGCTGTTTTAATCCCTGGGCCTGGCAATGAGATGTCACTTGGGCCCAGTGGTGCTGGGCACTCCCAGGGTCATGCAAAGTGGTCCCAGGAGTTGAATTCAGGGTCTTCACATTCAAGGCATTCACTCTAGCCCTTTGAACTACTTCCCTAGCCCCTAAATCTACTTTTTAATCTAAGATACTATATAAGGCTTGCTGGGCTAAGCACTGCCAGGAGTAACCCCCTGAGCATCACTGAGTGTGATGTCGCTCTCCGCCCTGACAAGCAGGTCATACCCTTCAGCCGCTCCACGTAGCCGGAGGACACATGGCCTGTGCCCCGCTCGTCCCATTGGGCTACACTGGCATGTGATAGGGTCAAATGGAAATGTTACTGGTGCCCGCTCGAGCAAATCGATGAATAACGGGATGTCAAGTGATCAAGTGGCTACATAAGGCAAACATTGGCAAAGACATAAGGCCAGGACGTTTGCCTTGCACAAGCAGCCCCATCGCAACACTGCATGCACCCCAAACATTACGAGTAGAGATGCAGGAGTAACCCTTGGTCACCACTGCTGGCCCCAAAACAGGAAGGAAGGATGGAAGGAAGGATGGATGGAAGGGAGGGGGAGGGAGGGAAGGAGGAAGGGAGGAAGGAGAGGGAAGAGATGAAAGCAGGGAGGAAGGGAGAAAAGCAGGGAGGAAGGGAGGGAGGAAGCAAGGGTGGGAGGGAGGAAAAGAGGAAGAAGAGTGAAGGGAAGGAAGGAAAATGAAGGAAGGCACCGCTTCAGGAGTTTGGAGGCAGCAGGGATGCCTTCAGCGGATGGGTGCTTGCTCCTGTCATAAAGCCGGGTCCTGACAGGTGTCCTTACCTGCAGCCCTACTCTCTTAGGCACATCTCACATGCAACCAGCAGACGACGCCTCGACACAGCTGTGACTCATCGCACCGCTGACCCCACAGCCGCAAGTCTTCACCTGCCTTCACCTGCGCTCTGTCCCCCAGCGGGCTCCATTCCTCATCCTTCAGGAGGCACTGGCTCTGGCCGGCACTGTTTCCAGTGTACCTGCCCCCAGTGCTACTTCTGCATTCCATATGGAATGAGAATTATTTTTAGTATTTGTTTTGGGGGCCACACCTGGCTATGCTCAGGACTTACACCTGGCTCTGTGCTTAGGGGTCACTCCTAGCGGTGCTGGGGGTAGGAGAACAGTATGTCATACGGGATCCAACAGGGGTTGGCTTTATGCAAGGCAAATGCCTTACCCTGTATTACCTGGCCCCTAGAACTGGAATTCTGGAATGCTGCTTAGAGCATGGGGTCCCTGTACCACAAGCCCCCCATTCGACTAGGATCTCCCATCCAGCCTTCTGCACACCCTCTCTCTCTGCTTCCCTGGAGGCCAGTGCGGGCCTCACTTTCTGTCTCCCAGCTCCAACTCTACCTGCCTCGACTATGAATCATTTTCTACCTTGTGTTTGTACTCCCCCCGTACTAGCTGTTCCAGACAAAACGCTCTGTAAGGTCAGTTTTCGAAACTAGCAAATTAAAAACAAACATTTCTCAGGCACAGATCTATGTGCCAGTTTGGTGGCTTTTCAAAGGACAGAAAAATAAGGTAGAGATCTTGGATGACCCCTGGGCCTGCCTCCTGCATCCAAAACAGTCTTCCTCAATAATCCGCACAGCTCGGGGGCAGCTCCCAGCAAGCCAGGGCAGAGCTGGGGCCACTGTGGCTGGCGGAGGGGGCTGTCGCAGGGAATGGTCAAGGTCGTCTTTGTGCCCACGGAGAAAAATGCTAAGCACTGAGCCAGCTACTCCTGCCTTGAAATCCTGTAGCACGTTAAAAATATATATATAGGGCTGGAGCGATAGCCCAGCGGGTAGGGCGTTTGCCTTGCATGTGGCCGGCCCGTGCCAGCCCGGGTTCGATCCCCGGCATTCCATATGGTCCCCAAGCACAGCCAGGAGTAATTCCTGAGTGCAGAGCCAGGAGTAACCCCTGAGCATTGCCGGGTGTGACCCAAAAAGCAAAAAAATAAATATATATATATATATATATATATACATATAAAACTGATTTTATTTTTCACAACACTTAAAGGTTTACAGAAAAACTGAACAAAACTAGAAGCATTTAGAAAAAAAAGTATTTCTAGAAAATGTATCCTTCTCTCTTACTGCTCCTATTAACACTTCAGTTAACATCAAGGTTCACTCTGTGTTGTAACTCCATGGGTTTGGATGATTCCTAATGTAAGGTATCCACCAGGACTTTCTCACACATAGTTTCACTGACCTAAAACAAACAAACAAACAAACACAAAAACAAAAAGAACCTTAAATATTTGACAGCAAAGATCTTTGTTTAAAAGTTTGGCCTTTTCCAGGATGGCCTATAGGTGGACTCATACAAATTAACAGCCTTCTCATTCACGTAGTAACATGCTTCTAAGAGCCTTTTATATATTTTATTAGCTAAAAGCTTCAGTCCCATAGCTGATACAGCTGATGGCTCTTTATTGCTAGTTAACGTTCTTTGGGTGTCCCTGTGTGTTTCTCCATCTTCGTAACTCTCCAGTTTGGGGCCCCAAAAATGAAAGGGCTCTCGACACTGGTGTGCTGTTTCTTTGTGTGGCCACCTTTCAACTCTTGAGGTGCGTCACCTGGGAGGATGACTGTTGGATTGTAGAGTAAGAGTGTTTGGCTGTGTAAGAGGTGATGTTCCTACTTTCCATAGCATCCATGTCACAGTTCCATTAGGATGATGTAGAGTCTCTGCGGCTCACACCCTAACCACCTCTTGGTATGGTCTATGTTCTGTGACTGTTGTGGTCAGTTTATTTTCTCCCCTACTTTACTTGAGCATCGTAGTTTACAAAGCTGTTCCTGATGATTTGTTACAGGCATCCAACATTCCAACACCAATCCCACCACCACTGACACCTTCCCGCCACTTGTCTCCATTTTTCTAGCCAGCCTTTAAGCCTGCTCCTGTGGTAGACCTGCCATGATTTATTTTATATTGCGTGTTACCCCTAAATAGCTAACAGAATGATAAAAAAATATTTCTGTGGGGAAAATGTGTGAAGATCGTTGTCTCTCACATGGGAACATTAAGTCCTTGTCTGAGGTTTTACTAAGGCACTGCTGCAATTTAACCTTCTGTGTTAATGTTTTGTTTAGTCGAGATGTGTTGGTTCCTACATTATAGGGTTGGTTCTGACGTTATATCCTACCCACCTACTACTGCGATTGTGATGTTGGTGTTGTAGATATTGGCGATGTCGCGTGACCACAAAAGTGACCAGAGTTGAGATAAGTTGGTTCCGATGCTATATCCCACCCATCTACTGCTGTGATTGTGATGTTGGTGCTGTAGATACTGGAGGTGTTGTGTGGCCAGAAATGTGGCCATGAGCTCCAGAAAATCCAGAATTCTGAACTGGAAGTCAGCGAGGTATTCTAGGGTTTCAGCCACTCATGGTTGCATCACTTACAGTCCTTACACTTAGTGGCAAATGATGGGACGTTTCTTCGCATGCGTTTACGTATCTTCTCTGGTGAAATGTCTGTTCAAATATTTTGCGTAGGTTCTTTTGCTTTGTCTTTGAGTCATACCTGGTGGTGCTCAGGGCTGACTCCTAGCTCTGTGCTCAGGGCTTGGTACTGGGGATCAGACCTGGGTCGGCTGTCTGTAAGGCAAGCATCCTACCTGCCATACTAAGCTCTGGTCCCTCTGCTTTTTTTTAATTGGGTTACTTTGTTGGGTTTTAAAGGTTCATTGCATAATTGGGACACAAGAGCCCTTTATCAGATAAGCTTTTGCAACTCTTTTTCTAGTTTATGACTTGCATTTTCAATGCACTACATTTTTGTTCTGTTTTGGGGTTTATATACCAACAGTACCCAGGGTTTCCTCCTGGCTCTGCACTCAGGAATCACTCCTGGCAGGGCTCTGGGGAGCACATACAATGCTGGGCTCAATCCTGGGTCCACCACACACAAGGCAAATGCCCTAACCCCTGTATTTGCTCTCTGGCCTCTCCTTACCTTTTTTTTCTTTTTACCTTTGGGAAAGGAAGCCCCACAGCAGAGACTGGGGTCATTTCTGGTTTGTGGTGTGTACAGCACAGCTCCCCTTGACGGTTTATGTCTTTGAGCTTATGCCTGACTCTGGGTGTCTGAGCAGACCTTAATTCAAGGCACCTAAGGAAAAACTGCTTCCGACAGGAAAGCCTGCTGTTGCCTCTTATGAAGTGAGGCAGGAGGTATATACTCACTGGTAAGCAGGTCCAGATAGAGAAGGGACTAATATGAAAATGACAGCTGGAAATGATCACTCTGGACAAGAACTGAGTGTTGAAAGCAGAGAAGGGACATACATGATAACCTTTAGTACTGCTAATCATAATGCCAATAAAAGAGAGAGACAGAGAGAAAAGAGAAGAAAGAAAGAAAAAGAAAGAAAGAAGAGAGACAGAAGAAGGAAGAAAAGAAAGAAGAAAGAAAGAAAGAAGAAGAAAGAAAGAAAGAAGAAGAAAGAAAGAAAGAAAGAAAGAAAGAAAGAAAGAAAAAAGAAGAAAGAAAGAAAGAAAGAAGAAAGAAAGAAAGAAAGAAGGAAAGAAAGAAAGAAAGAAAGAAAGAAAGAAAGAAAGAAGGAAAGAAAGAAAGAAGAAAAGAAAGAAAGAAAGAAAGAAAGAAAGAAAGAAAGAAAGAAAGAAAGAAAGAAAGAAAGAAAGAAAGAAAGAAAGAATGAAAGAAAGAAAGAAAGAAAGAAAGAAAGAAAAAGTGCCTGCTACAGAGGCTTTGGGGGGGAGGGGCAGGAGGGAAACTGGGACATTGTTGGTGGTAAATGTGCACTGGTGAGGGGACAGGGGTTGGAACACTGTATGACTAAAATCCAATCACGAACAACCTTGTAACTGTGCATCTTACCTGATTCAATAAAAAAAAATTTAAAAAAGAATAAAATAAAGGGAGATCTGGGGAAGAATAAGGTCTAGCCTTGCTTCCAACAGTCTCATAACCTTTGACCAGGCCAGAGTTGGCTGAGAGCAAGGGCAGCTAGAAGGCAGCCCGCTCTGGAGCCAAGCGCTGCGAGACCCCCGCTCATCCCACCCTCTGCAGTTTCCTCACCTCTTAGAAAGGCTGACGGTGATAGATGAGATTCGAGCTTCTCAGAGAGGCCCGGCCAGCAACAGAACCACCTCACACAGAAGCATGTTTAGAAATGCGAATCCTTGAGCTGGAGAGAGAGCACAGCGGGTAGGGATGCTTGCCTGGCACGCGCCAACCAAGGTTCCATCCCTGGTCTGACAGGAGTAATCCCTGAGCACGGAGCAAGGAGCAAGCCAGGGGCAGTGCTGGGTGTGGCCCCAAAACACAAAGGAGGAAAAAAAGGAAAAGAAATGCGGATCCTCCTACTACCCCAACCTGCTGGGGCGGGAGGGGATCTGAAATCTGTCCAGAACAAGATTCTGGCCGACCTCCAGGCCGCCCCCATTTGGAAAGCACCTGGCACCTGGCTCTCTAAAGTCGCCTTCAGGTCTAAGCCTCTGCCGAGTCTGGGGGCTTGAGCCGTTCTCTAGACCCCTGTCGGGAGGCTGCTGGGAGGACACGGAGCTGAGCAGCTGGAGCGCAGCCAGCCGCAGGAGCCTCGGCAGCCAACACTGACATCCCAGCAAGGCAGCGGCTGCCGCTCAGCGCAACCCTCCGGAGCTCCGCGCCCTCCTGCTGGGGAAACAGCTGGGGTGGTCACGATGGACGTGACCCGAGGTGGAAACCCAGGGTGAGCGCCCTGAGCTCCTGTGCATGAGCCCACAGTCAACATCAGCGAAGCGTGATGGGGCTCCCCAGAAACCGGGATGGCCTTCCCTTGCTGGGGGTGGGGGGAGAACAGGCTCAGCCTTCAGAGACCTGTAGACCCAGAGCTAGTAAAGGTGGTCGACAGCCAAGGGCTAAAGTCGGGGCACAGAGAATACTGTGTCCCCAGCAAATGCACAGCCTGCGTATGAGGTCAAAGTCCCGTTTCTTCATTTCTTGTTAGCCGACTCTTGTCCGAGAGAGGCGTCCAGAAACCAGCCGTGCTGTGGGGACCAGCAACAGGGTGTCCAGCCCCCAAGTCCTTTCCTTTTCCCCTTCATGATTTGATCTGCCTCTTCCTCTTTCTGGGTCTCAACTTAAAACTGCAAAATGAGCCAGATTTTTTGCTCTGGTGACAGGCCTGCTCACTTTCACGGGAACACAAGTGAAACTGCAGAAAAGTTTAGGACATTGTCTAAGAAGGGTTTGAATATGTTGTTCTAAAGACAGGTTCGAAGTCAGACCTGGGTTCGGATAGGAGCTGTTAAGGGACTCACGGAGGCAAGCAGGCCCTCCAATCTCAATGTGCTCATCTAGAATCACGGGGTTCACTGTCCTCTTTCCCCAGGCTGCTGTGGGGATCAGACCACTGGTAAGAAGGACATGACAAGGAGAAGGAGACCCTTCCTCAAGCTCCACGGCATGTGCTAATAACACTCACTGGACACCAAGGACTGCAGTGTGAACAGAATATTCTGGATTAAGTGCTGAAATGATACTATTTGGCATATACTGGTTACATAAAGATACGTACATAGGTGGGACATGTGCCTTGCATGCTGCTGACCCGTGTTCGATTCCTTGTACCCATATGGTCCTCCAAGCCCATCACACGTGGTCCTGAGCTCAGAGCCATATGTGTGTGTATAACTGTTGTGGGGGCCAAGCCTGGTGGTGCCGGCGAGGGTCGCGTGTGTCAGGACTCAAATCCAGAGTATGTGCTCTATCATTGAGCTACATTCTCAGACCCCAAATAAAATTACTTGAATTAAAGTTCATTGTAACAGTTTTTTCTTTTTACTCCTTTTTTGTTTTTTGGTGGGAGTGGGGGGGCATTGGTCACATCAATGTGCTAATGCTCCCCACCCCCCAGTGCTAATGGGTAGTGCTGGCTTCAGGGTTTGGGGTCATTCCTGGTGATGCTTTGGGAATTATATGGTTAAACCCAGAGCTCCCATATGCAAAGCCTGTGCTCCAGTCCCGTGAGCCTCTCTAGTCCCTCTTCTACCTTCATTCACTTCTGGGGAGAAGGGCACACCCGTTGGCGCTCAGGGCTCACGCCTGGAGGGACCATGCGTGCTGGGGCGGGATGAAGCCCAGGCGCGCATGCGGCAGAACACGCCGTCCTCTGTACTGGCGTGCCGGCCCCTACTTTTGCCCCTCTTAAGATGCTCCTAGAACTTTTTAACTGTGGCTTCTAGTTCTCCGAGATGCTGGTCTTGAAGAAACAAATATGTCCTCCCTCCCCCCCTTCTCTCTCTCTCTCTCTGGACTTCCATTGTGTTCCCTGAGAGGCAGATCCTTGCCAGCCAAGAATCCATACCAGGAGGCACACTGCAGGCTGGCCAGGAGGGAGCTCAGGTGGCCAGGGCCGGGAAAGCTCTGAGGGACACATGAGCCCTCTGTGGGCTGTCAGAGCAGCCAAAGGGGCTGTTCTAGGACTTTATGGACTCCCCACCCCAATATACCTCCTCTATGGCAGGAACCGTGGACTCTTCATTCTTTGGTGCAGAGGAATAAGGCACAGAGGGGGAGGGGGCCAGCACTGCACTGGGGTGCTGTGTAGGGGGAGGCCATCTGGACAGGGGGCCGGGGTGCAGGGGCTTGTCGGACTTCTCCGGGAGGGAGGACTCTTGCTTCCTCACGCTGTCCTCCTCCAGCCGCCATGGGCTGTTGTGAGATGGTCATGGACACACGTGTGCAAGGGGGTAGTCTCAAATATACACACCTCAGTAGCCCACGCCTCTCCAGCACATCTGTTCCCCTTTCATCCTTTCAAACGTTCTCTGAGCTCCCTGCCTGGGACCTAAGTCAGGAGCTTGGCACACACCAGGTGGGAGGTCAAGGGAGGTCACGGAATCAGTGAACCTGCCACCCCCTGGAGTGGGGTCGGCAAACTACAGCTCCCCATACTTGCACGTGCGTGTGTGCACATGTGTGTGTGTGTACATGTGTGCCTCTGTGTGTTGGGTTTTCCTGGCACTCAGCCATGCCTACTTGGGATGCATTATCTGGCTGCCTTTATGCTGTCCCAAGAGCATGCTGCCCAGAGTGCTAGAGACCAGAGGGTCCACAAAGCCTAGAATAGTCACTCTCCGGCTCTTGACGAAAAATGCCTGTGATCCCTGAGGAAGAGGCATGACCAGGTAAGCAAGCAGTGACAACGTGGCGTAATCAGTGTGTCTGAGTTGGGGCAAAGGCCAGAGGGAGCTGGGGAGGCAGGAAGGGAGGGAGCAATAGGGACCCCTGGGTCTGTGCCCCCTTTCCCTGCCTGGCACCTGAGGGTGGCAAATTAGCGGTGATAATTAGCAGGAGGGGTCCCTCTCTGTAAGCTAAGGCTGGACCTGATTTTCCTGAACATTGACAGGAAGCCCCATGGAGCTGGAATGGGCCTTTTCAGACTGGCAGTGCCCGGGACAGTACCCGGGAGGGGCCTGACTTCAGAGGGGGAAAAAACTGGGGCTCCAGGAGGGGGAGGCTTGTGAATGAGTGAGCACCGGTGCCTGGCTGGGAAACTGGGTCCATCTCTGCCTCCTGCGCACGGCGAGCTGTCGGGGTAGCCTGTTTCCTTGGCCTCTCTCTCAGCTTGGCCATTCGCCTCAACAAAACACTGCTTCCAGAATGCCGCCTCGGCTCCCTCCAAAGGAGCTTCCCTTGTGACTGTACCAAGGGTCTCTTCCTGGTCCTCACGCAGAGGATAGGAATGAGAGAACAGCTGTGGTCGTCATGGCAACTCAGAAGTGCCTCAGCACCAGGTGCTGGTCGCCCGGCACCCCTCCACCGAGGGTTGCCATGTTCTTGCAGTGACCAGCCACCTGATCCTGGTAAGGTCGCTCAGGTCTCCAGCTCCCCGCACTGCCCCCTCCAGGTCCCCACAATATCAGTCACGATTTCCTAACAGCCAAAAAGGAATCTGTAAAGCCAACAATATACAAAGGATGCACATTCAAAGTAAAAGCTGAGAATCACAAGGAGAGTCACGGGGAACCAGCGCCCAAGCTAGGCCTTAAACAAGGGTTGCTTTGGGATTAGGTAAGACCCTTAAGAACCAAAGTTGCAGGATCAGAGACTGGTTGGCTCGTACAGAGGTGAAGGCTGCTGCCTTGCATGCAGTGGACCCCTGTCCGGTCCCCCGACTCCTCCTATGGCTCCCTGAGCGTGGCCAGGAGCTATCCTGAGCACAGAGCCAGGAATAAATTCACTCCTGGTGGGACTTCGGAGACCATATGGGGTGTGCTGGGGATCGTACCTGGGTCAGCCATGTGCCTGGCAAACACCCTCCCCTGCTGTGTTATGGCTCCGGTCTCTGCTGCGGGTTTCAGGTCCTTTTTGCTCTCTGGCCTCACACTCATCTGTAAAATGATGGAACTGAACTTAACACTCTAAAACGTGTTTCACAATGGTTATTCTGTGCTTCTGCCCTTCTCACTTTCTCTTTTTCTATAGAGGAAGCACAGAGGCCTCCAAAGGACCAGCACCTGGACACACGGGACCGGTGCGTTCTGGAGTCCCTGAATGGACAGAGAGGGACAGGCCCACACTGGCAGAAGCCACAGGCCCGAGCCCCCCCAACATTTACGGAGCACACGCATTGCAGGGCTTAGCACTGTGCTATGGGATAAGCAGGTGGTTCTGACGAACCTGCGGTGTCCAGGTACATCGGGCAGCTATTGTGGGTGCTCCAGAGCGCAGAGATGGAGCTGGTGGGAATGCAGAGGATGAAAAGGTGATTTTTAAATGGGAGGTATGAAGGGAGCTTCTGGAGAAAATTTCTGACATGGCATTGAAGGAAGAATACACTGTTTTAATAATGGGGGTTGGGCGAGGTGGATGGGGCCACATTGCTGGTACTATTCCTGACTGTAGGATCAGAGGTGACCCTCTGTTCTGGGATCATAAGTGGTGCTGGGGAGTCCAACTAGGGTCAACACGGTAAAAGGCAAATGCTTTAACCTCTGTCCTATCTGGCCTAGAAGGATACATATTGGTTGTTGGCTTTTGTTTTTGTTTTGCAGGGTGGCATTACACAAGGCTTACTCCTGACTCTGTGCTCAGGGATCACTCCTGGAGGTGCTTGGGGAACCATATGGGGTGCTGCCAACTGAACCCAGGTTGGCCCTGTGCAAAGCAAGGGCCCTACTCACTGTCTTATTTTCCTGGCCCCCAATTTTTATTTAACAAATGAAAGCAAACAAGTAGTAATATGAGAATAGTAACAACAATTATAAACGCAGATAGTAATCACAATCCTATTTAGAAATTCAAGAATTGGGCAGGGTTTATGGCAGACTATGTCCCAGCATGGGCAATCCCAGAGTCTCACCCCTGGCACTGCAAGGCCCCCTGAGCACTGCTGAGCTCAAGTATGCAGTGCAGGAATCACAGGGATGCGAGCTCAAGTATGCAGTGCAGGAATCACAGGGATGCCCAGCGCCCCCGCACTGCTGGTCATGGTGGCACTACTAAAAACACAAAAGAAATTCAAGAATGAACAGAGTAACATTTATAGTAACACCATCTCACAAAATAAACCATGCTATTGAAAGAAATTTCAAGTAACTAGACTTGTTTTCTTACACTCCATCCAATGGCTCAAAACCAAAACTATACTGTAGTTGACTTCATGTTTGGTCCCTAATTTCTGACACTTGTGGACAAAATGGCCTGGGAGTATAGCAAGGCAGAGAGGATGAGCTGTATGTAGTTTTGAGCTTTGGGAACGGCTCACACATTGAGTCAAACACTTAAACACCAAGACACATCTGTATCATGATCTGCTTCACTGCAGAGTCAGATGAAAGGATTCAACTGTCATGGGAAGGGATGGACGAGTACTTCTTGCTGCTTGGCAGTAAAGGTTCAAGGATATATATGTTTCTTTTTCCTTCCTCTCTGTCAAATTGCTCAGAACCATGCAACGTTTTAGTTGTTTCACGTTGGCTCCATAGCTTCCGCAGGTTTTCCTTGACCTTTTCTTTACAGAAAGAAGAATTACAGATCTTCTTCATTTATGGGAAGATGCTAAGAAATCCCTGTTGTCTGTTAAATGATCTATTTGATAATACGTTCCTCTATGAATCAGTCACATTGTCAACTTGCCTTGGTTCCTTTAGTAAAAGCATTTTTTAAAAACTTTGAGCCACATATTACTTCCTGGCAGACTCAGGGGACCATACATGGTGCTGGGGATCTAATCTGGGTTGGCCACATGCCAGGCAAGTGTCCTACCCAGTCCTACCTCGCCAGTCCTTTAAAACATATTTTATAGAGGCCACCCCTATGTGGAGCCCAGAGGAGCTGCCTGGAATACTCAGCATCACTAGGGCAGATGGCTGTGCTGGCGGCAGGGAAAGTGGTGCCCAGGGTCAAATCTGAAGCTTTGCACATTCAATGTGACCTTCTCCACCGCTGGAGCCCTGCCCCCTGGGCTCCATTTCCCCTTCAGAGGCCAGGTCTTTCATTTCTTTAGATTATTTTCCTCTTCACTGGGGCACGTCAGGCAAACCTTTTCAGTACAACCCTGGGAAAGGCTTTTTTTTGAGTCTATGCATATTTGAACATGACTTGACACGAAGATTTCTCCAGTGTTTCTACTTGGGCTTCTACCCCTGTCTTTTCAAAAGGAGATCCTGATCCGAAGCCAGAGACCACTGGCCACACTCAAGGGACTCTTTCAACCCTGCACCTCTCTTGTGGATGACACTACTATTATTTTGGCTTGGGGGCCATATATGGCAGTGCTTATTCCTAGCGGTGTGCTCAGGGTCACTCCTGGTGGGGTTCAGGGGGCCATACACGGTACTGGGAATTAAACCCGGGTCAGCCAGGTACAAGGCAAGCGCCCTACCCCGTCCTGTCTCTCTGGCCCCAGTCCCTGATGGTCAGTGCTCTCAGTCTGGGACTCTGCATTCTTTGTTTTTGTCCTCTCCCTCTGTATTAACATTTTGGCCTTCTCTTTATGATCCTTCAATGTCAATGAGGTTCCATCTGTGCCCAAGGCTGGTCATTCTTTGCATGGACTTTCTGAAACAAGCCACTGGACCTGAGGCTTCAGCTATGCTCCGTGTGTTATACTCCAACTAAATGTTGCTTTGAATGGGACTGTCAAAATGTAAAACGATGATGTTCACATCTAAATGCAGCCTCTTACCTTCATCCAAGTGTTGTTTCTGCTCCTGTGATTTTATTCTGGGTTCATCCAAACACCCACTTTCTCCCCAGGTAAGAGCTCTATCTCTGTCTCTCTCTTTCTCTCTCTATCTGCCTCTCCCCCCCCCTAATCTGTGGCCAGGTCTGTCCAAGCATCTATCAGAAGACTCTAATGTTGCCATCGCCTCTACTCTGCCTTCATTCAAATCCTTGTCATGTCACACGTTGATTTCTGGGAAACACCTCCTAAGCAGCCCCTCTGGCTCCAGGCTCTCCCATCTTCCTATCCTTCACTGGGCTAGTTATCTCCCAACCCCAAACACTTTGGTGAGCACCTCTGGCCCCTAATTCAGAACCCCTCTGCCTTAGCACCATCCTTAACAAGGCCATTTATTCTCCCCATTGACTTTTCCACCCCTTTAGAATTCACCTATTCACCAAACAGGGCAGAGACGGATATTTCAGGGTAGTATATTTATCCAGTAGTAGGGGCCTAATGCAGCCGTGCTTGGAGACTGTCAGCGCTTCTCTTGCTGGTGCTCAGGAGAAAGTGAGGGTCTGCAGAGCTGGGACTGAACTCAGGGTCTACCTAGCATATTCAGGGGTTGCGTTCTCTCTCAAGCCCCAACCTCAGCATTTTGATACTGTCACAGACACTTCTGACAGTCCCTACATCACCACCTACTTACCGCTTCTGTGCTTTCTTATTCACTCTTTTTCGCTGTTTCTTTCTAGGGCCACATCTGGCTGTTCAGGAATCACTCCTGTAGTGCTTAGGGGACCACATAGGGTGCTGGGAATGGACCCCATGTCGGCCATAAAAGCCTTATCCCCGGTACTATCTCTCCAGTACCTTGTTCCCTTTTTCCTCCCTCACCTTCTATCACTTGCTTGTTCCTTCTCCATCCCCTCAGTGTCCCATAACGACCTTTCATCATGCCATCTTGTTTATGTCTATTTCCAGCTGCCTTTGGTTACATGTCGTCTCCCAGGAGCCAAGTCTGTGTTCTACTTTCTAGTCTCATGGCAGAATTGTGTATGAAGAAGACACTGGAGAAAGAAACCAGACGGACCCCAGGATTGGTTCTTCTGGAGCAGGAAGTGGTACCAAGGCCAGGGTGGTGGGCAGAGGAGATGAGGATCCTATAGAATCAGGCCCGGAGACCGTTCAGAAGGTAAGACCGTTGCCTTGCCGTGACCTGGTTCAGCCCCAGCACCACATATGGTCTCCTGAGTAGGGCCAGGGGTCATCCTGGAATAGCCCCAAACACCCGCCTCTCTCCAAGAACAAACAAACAACACCCAGAGGAGAGACTCTGAAGCAGATAGTCAGCACCTCACCGGAGGACGAGACTGGGGCATGTGAAGGTTTCTGGAACATTCCAGTAGCATGGAGGAGTGGGCTGAAGTGTATCTCAGAGAGGCACGTCTCTGACCCAACCACATCCTCTGGTATCGTGTGCTCCCTATTTGCTGAGTTTCCCTTCCCTGGCTTTCCTGATGCCACACTTGAACATCTCCAGTTCCTTCCCGGCCTTTGAAATGTCAAGGTTCCCAGGCAGGGCCTAGCTCTTGTTTCTGCTTATTCCATGAGCTCTCGGGAGTTCTGCTTATTCCTTATTCATCATGGTATGTGCCACGATGCCTACCTCCTGGTGATGCCACAGCCTCAGCTCCAGTCCGGCTCCTAGCGGATGGGCCCGGCCAGCTATGCTGATGGACATGCAGCTGCTCAGAGGCACAACCACCTCACATTTCTGAAGCTCATTTCCTGGCCCACAAATCTGCCTCCAGAAAGTTGCTTCCCAATTTTTACCAATGAACACTATCAAGTGGAGACCATCAAGTTCTTGTTTTCACCCTTTACTCTATCTTTTAAACTTTATCAATTCTACTACCCAAATGAAGAAATTCATTCTCTCTTTATAATGGCCCCCAAAATTATCAGCTGCCTTATTTAAATCTCCCCAAGCCAAGTCTCAATTCCTTCTCTAAGCCTTCCCTTACCTATATTGTTCCCTAAGAAGTCTTTTATTTTTTTTCTAGAGAGATGGTACAGGAGTAAGGTGCTTGCCTTGTGCATGTGATGTACCTCAGTTGGATTCCTGGCACCTCATATGGTCACTAGAGCAATTCTAGGAGTGACCCCTGAGCAAAGAGTCATGAGTAATCCCTGAGCACGGCTGAGTGTGGCCCAAAAACATAACAAAGAGGTCTTCTGGGCCAGAGCGATAGTCCAGTGGGTAGGGCATTTGCCCTGTGTGCAACTGACCTGGACACAAGCATTGGCCTCCCCTATGGCACCTCGAGCACTGTCAGGAGTAATTTCTGAGTGCAGAAACGAGAGTAATCTTCCATAAACAGCCCAAAGAAGAGGCTTGCAAGAGCGTTTGGCTTGGTGACACTGTGGACATTGGGGAGCATGGCGTGACTTTCCCCTGCACTGTGCCCTCTGCCCCTCTCTCATCCGGCTATTCCTGGGGTCCTTCATAGCGAATGATCTATCTCTATGGTTCTCCAAGCTCCCTGCACACTGGACTCACCTGCACAGATTTCAAACCCTAAGGCCTTGCTCCCACCCTCACAGATGGTTTGAATGTCCATGTCATGGCGTTCTGACCCACTACTGAAAGTGGAGAACTAGAAAAATCTTATTCACTTAAGAAGGAATGTCAGAGAACCTCTGACCTAGTGAAGAAATGGTTTTCCTGAGGGCTACACTAGTGAATGAATCAAACCTCAGGATCCTCTGTCCCGGGTCAGAGTCCTGGGTCCTCTGACTGATGGCCGTTGGTCAGAAGCACAGTCTGGCTTACGTGTGTAAACGCTGGCTGGAGGGAGGGCCCTCTGGTTAGAAGGAGCACTTGGCCCGTGGAACTGGGGACTGGAAACCAGCATTGGGACTCCTTGGTGTAGGGAAATCCTACACACTCCCTCAGCATTGAGCAGAACCCTAGAATATGTAAGTCGTATCTGTGACCTAGGTCTAGACCATGTTTTCCAGCCCCTTTTCCACTGTGGCCCCTTCCAGCCTTGTTTCTTTCCTGTGGCCCCTGTATATGGCTGGCTCCCTACTCTCCTACCATGGCCGACTGGGAATATCTTGGGGGGCTTCTGTAGAGACACTCTCTAGACTATAGCATTTTCCAGTCATTTGGCTCCTGATGTCACTGGGTGCCATTCAATTGCTGGCAATGGATACACCGCTATTTGTTTTCCTATTCACCTGGTGAAGGTAAAATGGAGCAATTTCCAGTTTCATAGTTTAGAAAAAAACACGTCATGAACATTTTTCGTAAGTCTTTTTTGGAGATCTGGTTTCAATTTTAGGTAAATATCTTGGAGTAGAAGTGCCAGTTTGTAGGTTGGGTGTAATGTGTGACTTTATAAGAAACTGCCAACCGGCTTCCCAAAGTGGTTAGCTACACTATTTTACAATTCTATCAGCCCGTACAGCGGTTCCAACTGCCAAAAGAAGTCGTTTTAAAAATGCAAATCTGCCATCCTATTTCCCTGACTTAAAACTCATCCCTGGCTCTTGCTACACACGGGAGAGTCCCACAGGAAGCAGATGAGACCCTCTGATGTGTGTGTGTGTGTGTGTGTGTGTGTGTGTTCAGCCTCGCTTGTGATTTTTTCACATGCTCCCCCAACACCCCTCACACCAACTCACTCAGTTTCCTCCACTAACCTCAGTACAGCCCCTCCCCAATGCCATTTTCTCCCTCATTTGCATAGCTAATGCCTACTCATCTTTTCTGAGGTGTTTGCTGATTACTTCACACCTGCACCCACATCCCTATGAGTTCATTGTTGCTATTCTATGCTACCGAACCATACAAGATCCAACTCCATTATAAAGCTCGGCTGGATGAGTGAGAAGCCATTATTTCCTTCTCTCTACCCGACAGGCTTCTGCAGTGATTCCCTCTCCCTTCCTTCCTTCCACCACTATTTAACGATGGTCTAACCACTGCACAGGCGCTCAGCTCAGAGCTGGGTGTGGAATAATGAGGGGAAACAGTCATGGTCCCTGCTCCCGTAGAGTTAAGAGAGAGTAGAAAGGCAAATCAAGTAATTGACTCTATACAAGAAGAATTAGGAACCAAGTTGAGTGTTCTGAAAAGGGAGCCACGGCTCTTCCAATGCCTACATGAGAGGGCTCTGTCTGCAAGGAGGGAGTGGAAGGGGCCAGGAAGGTTTTCCTGAGCAAACAGCCCTGGAACTCAGATCCTAAGGAGACAGGAATTAGGTGGAGGACACCACTTCATTATGGTGGGAGAAACCATGGGAAGAAATGGGAATGTGACTGGAGATGCAGGGAAAGAGACTGTGCGGGCCCAGCTGAGAGAAGAGAGCTGGATACTGACACCGAGAAGTGTTCTTTTTATTCTTTTTTTTTTCTTTTTGGGTCACACCCAGCAATTCTCAGGGGTTACTCCTGGCTCTGCACTCAGGAATTACTCCTGGCGGTGCTCGGGGACCATATGGGATGGCAGGAATTGAACCCGGTTGGCCACATGAAAGTCAAACGCCCTCCCCAATGTGCTATGGCTCTGGCCCTAATGAAAAGTTTAGTCAATACTCTACTGGGGACATGGTAGAAAAGTCCTCTCAGACAGCCCTGAGGCTGCCCCTGTCTCACTGTCCCCAGAAGCTGGTCAGGCAGAATAGACGGGGAAGTAAGAAGCTGGACACAGCAGGAGAGAGGAGACTTGCACCCCAAGGGGGCTGACGATGGGGGAACGGGAGAATATTTTTCAAGCAAAGGCAGTATGCTTGTTTGTGAAGAAACCCTGCTGGCAGTGCCTCGGAGAGGGGAGTTGTAAGTCGAGTTCTGGTGGAGACAGGGAAGGGATGAATCGGGGACAGGAAGCTACGCCAAGTTTTGAAAAGGAAGAGTTTTCCATTGGGGTCAAAGTAGAGGGCAAGGAAAAGGGAGGGAGGGAAGGAGAGAGAGACAGAGAGAGACAGAGAGAGCACTCACAAGGAACAAAACACTAAGAACCTAGAGAGAAGTCCATGTGGCCACATGACATGGGGACTTCTGTCTCATGCCACTGGGCATAGTCATGCACTGTCCCTGGTTGGCCCTTGGATCCTGCCCATGGTGGTTGTAGGCAGGTTTATAAGCACATCAGGCAACTATGTGGGGCTGTGAGGTTTCACTCTCCCGTTCACATACATTTTCATAGTGATTCTTCCAGTGTATCATCTAAGGCGTAACTGACAGTTTATGATTTACAGGACTTCCGTTTTGGGAGGTTAAGAACCTTGCCTGTGTGTAGCATGTCACTGACCAGTCAGTTGGAGGCAGGGGACACCCCGGCCTGGTGCTGTGGCCACCTGAGGGTATGGCCATTTATTTTACATGGCTTCAGATGTTTTTGCCCCAAGGTGGGGACATCTCTCTTTTGTGTGTTTGTGGGCCACATCCAGCTGTGTTCAGGGCTAACTCCTGGCTCTAATCAGAGATCACTCCCGGCAGAGTTTGGGGAACCATATGGGGTACCAGAGATCTAGGTTATGTGAAAGGCAAATGCTCAACCCATTGTACTATTGCTCTGGCCCCATCTCCCAGATTTTTGTTTGTTTTTGTTTGGGACCACATCCAGCGGTGTTCGGGGCTTACTCCTGACTCCACACTCAGGAATTATTCCTGGCAGACTCAGGGGACAATATGGGATGCTGCGAATCAAACCCAGGTTGGCTGCCTGTGAGGCAAACACCCTACCCACTGTACTATTGCTCAGGCCCTATTTCCCAGATCTTGAAGGGAGGGAGAGATCGTGCGGATTCCCCCTGGGCAACACGGACAGAGCCATGCTGACACTGGGTAGCCCCTGGAAGGCCGTGGCACGGTTTTCACTGTGTGGTATGAACGTGGCTAATGTGGCCTGTAGCTCTGTCAACCTCAAGGGTGAATCAACCTTACCATGATTAGCAAAAGCATAATCAAACTCACGAGAAATAAAAATGGGGCTGCCAGAGTACTCACCTATGTGTGTAAGAAGAGAAAAAAAAAAGCTGCTCCTTCAGTACCCAAATGCTCAGAGTCACTCACAGGGGTCCAGAGTCAGAGGAGGACCCAAGGCCGTAAATTAGGAGGACTGAAAGCCTGCAACTCCAGCCAGGCAGCGGAGAGGAGGGCGGCAGCCTTCGGGTCTTCCCTGACTGATAACACACTTGCTTCCTGCCGCACCAAGCTCACACCTGTCTGTGGCAATCACTGCAGGTCCCTGGTTCTCTGTCCTCTTCTGTCCTGGGGCAGCAGCCTCGCGTTCACCCATCTAACTTTCCTCCAGACAGGGCACTCAATAACCACTCACGTTTAATCTTGCTAAATTACTCTTGGGTTTTAGACAGATCACAAGTCAGGTCACCTTAGCTGCAGGATGGGGTTCTTCCAGATGCATGTCCAGAATTTATTTCCAGAATAATGGGTACCTCCTGTAGTAGTTTGCTCTGGCTGCTGTAATAAATCCCCAGAACTGCAGCTGCGCAACAGGAATGTCCCATTTCTCAGTTTGGGAAGGGGTCAAAAGTCCAAAGTCAAGGTGTCTGTGGGCTGTGCTCTCTCTCTGAAGGTGCTGCAGTCCTGGTCTCTTCCTGCTTTGGGACACTGCTGGTGTCCTTGGCTTATGGCCCCATCCTGCTTTCCTCTTCTCTGTGGTTACACTGTCAATTCTTTTTGGCATCTTTCTCCCTCTCCCTGACTTATGAGGACATTGCTGATATTTTATGCCTTGTTTGATCCCTAGCCTCACTATGGTTCCTCGAGCACCACCAGGATCACAGAACCAGGAATAATTCCTGAGCACTGATAATCCAGAACAGAGCTTTTAGATTTTGACTATTTAAAAAAAAACATCACTATGCGCTTCACTGGAAGTCTACTGTCTATATGTGAAGAAAGAGAAGGTGCTCCCCAGCTGCACCCAAGGCTCCTACCACCCTCCTGGATGGTTCTAGCCCACTGCACTGGCCCACTTCACCAGGGGGTTGCCCCCACTTTGGAAAACACTGATCTAGAATTACCTTCTCAGGGCGCTGATCTCAAGACCAGCTCAGCAGAGCAGCAGAGTTCAAGCCCACGTAGCCGGCTCTCGGAGGTGGAAGTCACTGGGCATTCGTGGAGATGGAGCTGGGGTCCCCATTCCCCTCTCTGACCCATCCAGAGGCCTGGAGGCCCCGCCCATGAACTGTCTCAGGGCTATCAGCCATCATGCAGAGACTCAGACATATGGGGAGAGCTGCCATCCGGCTCACCCTAGCTCAGCTGACCATGAGGCTCCCAGGAGGCAAGATGGGTTTTGGGAGTGGGCCCATCACCTCTGTAGGGCCTCGAAGCAGCCGGATGAGACTCGCTCACCATAATAGCAGCCATTTTCACAGTCCAGACCCCCATAGCTCATCAGAACCCACCCAAGAGAGGTGCTGATCTCAAGACCAGCTCAGCAGAGCAGCGGAGTTCAAGCCCAGGTAGGTGTCTCTCAGAGGCAGAAATCACCGGGCATTCATGGAGATGGAGTTGGGAGTCCCCATTTCCCTCTCTGACCTGTCCCGGAGGCCTGGTGGCCCGCCCACGAGCTGCCTCAGGGCTCTCGGCCATGATTCAGAAACTCAGAAGCACAAGGGAAAGCTGCCATCTGGCTCTCCTTGAGTCGTGCAGCCGCATGGTACATCAAACTAGTGGAACCAATCATGTTCTAGAATATATTACAATCCACAATGTGTAAGAAAGGGAAGTGAGAAGGAGAGAGAGAGAGAGAGAGAGAGAGAGAGAGAGAGAGAGAGAGAGAGGAATAAAGAAACTGCCATGGAGGCAGGCTGGGGGGAAGGGGGATGGAAGTGAGGACATTGGTGATGGGAAATAAGCATGGGTGGAGGGGATGGGTATTGGAACACTGCAGTACCAAAAACTCAAACATGAACATCTTGTAACTGTATATCTAATGGTGGTATAATAAAATATCTAAAAAAATAGAATTATCTTCTCAAATACCTTAATCATCCACACTAAGACCTCATTTTCTAAATAAGGTAACATTCACAGATCCCAGGGATTTTATACTGATATATATATACACAGTGAGAGCCAGTAGCTACTGGCTCTCACTGTGCCTAGCCGCTCAGGAGGTGCCCGGGAGGGATGGCAGGTTCTAGCCCTGGCCTGCCATCCCAGCAGAGCCTCACAACAAGCCAGACGACCCCCCACTCCACGAGGACCTCCATTTTCCACATCTGGACTTCCCCCTCGTCAGAACTCCACCCAGCAGACCAGTCTATCACAGCCCGGCTCACGCGGCCGCTTGCGGCCGCGCCGGTTCATCAATAAATGCTGGATTTTGAGATGACTACAAGAGTATGCTACCCGCACGGCAGAGCCTGGCAAGCTACCCGTGTCGTATCTGTTATGCCAGATACTAGTAACAATTATAGACCTCATTCCCATGACCTGATGGAATGGTTTGAGGCTCTTTATGTTCCTGGAGCAAGCAGGTGTCCTTGGGCTCTACTTGCATGAGACAGGTCATATGGAGATGTTACTGGTGCCTGCTCGAGCAAATTGATGATGAACGGGAAGACAGTGATATACACAATATATAAAATATATCCATATATATGATTAGCTAATCAAACTTACGAAATTTGATTATATATATACACATATATGTATATATATATACATTAATATATATCTATATATATGATTAGCTAATCAAATTACGATATTTGATTATATATACACATATATGTATATATACATACATATATGGGGATATATGTATATAAATATATGTGTATATACATACATATATACATACATATATACATACATATATACATACATATATACATATGTGTATATATACATATATATACACACACATATATATACATATATACACATATATACACACATATGTGTATAACCCAAGCCATTTTAGGGGTTAACACATTTTAGGTTTTAACACATTTTAGGGTCTATACCATTTGAATATGTGTTTGTTTTGGCTTCATCCAGCAGCCCAGCAGTGCTCAGGAATTACTCCTGGTTCTGTGATACTGGTGGTATTCAAGGAACCATAAGTGATGCTAGGGATCAAACCAGGATCAGTGGGTGCAAGGCAAGTACCTTAATCTCTGTCCTACGTCGCTGCCCCTGCTGCCATAAGTTGAAAAAAAATTTTTAGTTAAAAAATATGACCTCAAGCTGGGGAGCACAGGGGCTAGGTAAGGCATATGTCATGCACACTGGTTCCATCCCGGAGACTAGGACCTGTCTTGTTCAGCCTGTCACGCATGACTGAGAACCGATCAACTGAGACACTCTTCTCTCCCAATGTGAAGGCTGTGGATTACCCACAGCCCATCTGAAGGCTATTTCAGAACCTCTATCCCAAGGTTTCTCCAGCACAGGCTGGCTTTACAAGTGCCCTTCACATGTTCCCATTCAGAGGACAAAATTCCATGACAAGAAATCCTTCTCTTCAGGCTAACCTGTCGGTATACACAGCACAGGCAGCCGCATCTCTGAGCATCTCGTCAGTGTTTCGCATGATGGCTCAAATCCTTTCTTTCTTTTTGAGACTCAGCTACTGCCTCGTCATGCTGGGGACCCTCTGGCATTTTCTTGTCCTTCTGACCTTTCACATTCCACAGTGCCCGTGGGAACTCTGTTATTGCCTGGGATTTGTTAAATCTTTCAGAGCAGGATCTCTGTTCAGGGAAGACAGGTGTTTTTCCCAGCACTCACTGCTCACTGCTGGGTTTTTGTTAAACACTTGTGGACTGAGGAACATCAGAGCGAATGAGTGATTGTTAAGCTCAGGTAAAACCCACACCAAACAACTCTCTCTCTGATCTGTAACAGAAAGATACGCCTGTTTGCTTGCAGGGGCGAGAGAAGAGACAAGACCCACTTCGGGTGAATTGATTTAGACAGTTACATGCCTCTGAAGGGACCATGTTTGATATTCATCTAGAAGGGCAAACTTTCTCATGTAATTGGTCATTGTAAGGTGGGAAATGAAACGTTTATTTTTCTTTCTTTTTCTGTTTTTGGGCTATGCCCAACAGTGCTCAAATCTTCCCCCTGACTCTGCACTCAGGCATCACTCCTGGTGGGGCTCAGGGTTTCACAGTGGTTCAGGGGATGGAAGCCGGGTTAGCTCCATGCAAAACAAGAGCCTTACTCACTGTACTCTGTCCCTGAGAGATTTTTCTATGAAGAAACAAGACAGAGATCACTCAGAAAGGAGAGTCAAGAGTGCTCAAGAATATTCGCCTTTCTGAAGGATGTGGTGAAGAAACTGCCACGGCCAAACAGGAGCTCCAGCCTCAAAATGCATGCAGTGTGGAGAAAATTGGAAAGAACCAGCAGACCCTGAGCTGCTAGTCCCATGTTTCTGAACTATGATCATCCTGAGGTTCCCAGGACGGGGCTAGGGAGTGACTCAGGAAGGTGCCCTCTGTTCCTAGAAGTAAGGTGGGTAAGTATCAGTTGCATTCCTGACACCGTGAAGGCCAATCGCCTGATTCAGGAGTCCCCTACTAGCTGCATCTGGAGTTGTGTTGTAAATCCCAGCCGTACCTTCACGTTGCTAAATATAACACGCACCGTCTGAGGCGTCAGGCACAAAGGAGCACTGCCCCTTCTTCCGGAAACACTTTGTTCTCTCAGCTTTCGGGGCTCATGCCATCTGCTCCTCCTCGCCTCTCAGTGGCGGTTCCTTCTGGGCTTCCTTTGCTGGAAATTCCTCTACCTCCTCTCCTTGTGTGTGTGTGTGTGTGTGTGTGTGTGTGTGTGGGGTGGGGGGGTGGTACTGGGATGGAATGCAGAAATTCAGGGGCTTAAACACACGAGCTACACACTGGACCCCATATCCCGTTCCCCCTCCTCCTCTTGACCTCTCAGGACGTCCCAACACGCTCACTCCAACCAGGTGGGCTCATACAGTAGCAGGCCTGGAGATTTCTCACAGTCACTCGCTTCCAAATTTCCTGGCTCCGGCCTCATCCTTTCCTTGGACATCCTACATGCCTTGCACATCCTACATGACATCTGCTGAGACCTCTTAGAGCCTGTAAAGTTCACAACTCTGCGTCCCTGACACCCGCCTAAAGCTTTACTCCCCACCCCATTCCTCACCACCCCAGGAAATGGCAACTGCACCCTTTGGGTGGCCACGTTGGGTGGCTCTGGCCCCAAACCTTCAAGTCAACCTTTACTCTTCTTTCTTCCCCACCCAGCCTTCACTGCAGGTATAAACCCTACTGGCTGCACTGCAAAATCTCTCCAGAACCCAAGCACCCGCCTCACTCCCACCAGGATCACGGGACTTCCAGTGCCGGCCACCCTCTCACATCCTCATCTCCTGTGTCCAGGACATCTAGCCCAGGGCCACTGAACCTTTTTCAACCACACATCAGTTGGCAACTGGCCAAAGTGCCCCCACTGCATTTTAAGTGAAACCTCAATCCCTACCCTGTTTCCAAAGGCCCCTGTAAGGACCCTTCCAGTGTCACGGACCCCGTTCCCGTAATTATGGCAGTCTCACCACACGGGCCTCCTGGCTGTCCTCAGCAAGTTGCTACATGGCACAGAAATACCGCAAACGATAGCATGTCATCTGTGTGACCTCACTGGCATGAAGCACATGGGGTTTTAAGCGTCAAGTTAACAGATGCTTTGTGTGTTGTTGAGTGCGGAGTCTTGGTGGGATGGCAAAGGGATGGCTGGGGACGTGGAAGGAGCTGTGCTAACTGTGTGCCTTCAGTTAATGACACTGGAGGGTGTACTTAACAACGGTGAACATGGTATGTATGTTTTATCTTTTTATAATTTTAAAAGAAAATATTCGTAGATATGTGGGCCAAATATGGACAATGAAGAATACTGATTGCTTGTGCGTGATTTTTTCTCTTTGGGGATGTGGGGTCTTCCAAGTGAAGCTTAAGAGTTCCAAGGCCCTGCTCTGGCAGTACTTAGCCCACCTGATTGCTGCTGGGCCCTGAGGTGCCAGAGACACGCCCCACCCCCAACCTGGCTACCCTGGCAGTGCTCAGGGGCTTCCAGAGCCACACCCAGGAGTGCTCCTGAGGCCAAGGGTGCCAAAAGGAACTGGTGTGAAAGACATATGCCTTACCTAGCCCTGCACCATCTCCCAGTTTGAGATGATTTAACTAAAAGAAAATCCAAATTATGCTTATATGCGGTTTCTACGTACCACTAACATAATACACATAAGATATCTATATAACACTCTTAATATCGGCTAGAACATAATCCAAAACCTACAAGATCTAGACATTCTAAGTGACACACAAATCAGGCATGCCCTTCTTTGGGAGTTCCCCGCAAAGTCTCAAAACTTCCCTGCCTTCCTGTCCTTTAAATAGTCTTTCTGAATTCAGAAAAAAAACCAGATAAGTAACTAGCTATGTGTCCCAAAGTTCCCTCTGAATGTCTTCACCCGCACAAAAGTGCCCTAGGAACTAGACAGAGACCTTTACTTTTTTTTAAAGGTGTTTGCTATCCCTTCAGTTATTTTTTATCACTGTCATTGTATCACTGTCTTCACGTTCATCATCGATTTGCTTGAGCGGGCCCCAGTAATATCTCCATATGTCCTGTCTCATGTAAGTAGAGCCCAAGGGCACCTGCTTGCTCCAGGAACATAAAGAGCCTCAAACCATTCCATCAGGTCATGGGAATGGTATATTTTTATTTTTATTATGACACCGTGAGATATATAATTACAAAGATGTTCATGATTGTGTTTCATACAGTGTTCCAGCACCCATCCCACCATCAATGTTCCCAAATTCCCTCCCACCTCCTCCCAGCCTGCCTCTATAGCAGGCACTTTTCCTATTCTTCTCTCTCTCTCTCTCTCTCTCTCTCTCTCTCTCTCTCTCTCTCTCTCTCTCCTTACTCATGGTAGTTTGCCCTACAGACACTTAGGGTTTATCATGTAAATCCCCTTGTGTACATTCAATGCTCAGTTCTAGTCTAGCATCACCATTTCCCACAATTAGTAGAACACTGGTGTATATATTTATATCCCATTAACGAATGCTGTCATTCTATATCTGTCTTCATCCTTCTGACTAATTTCACTCAGCATGATAATTTCCATGGTCAGAGGCCCTTAAACTGACTTTTTTAACTTTTTCTTTTTTGTTGTTGTTTTGGGGTCATGTTTTACTGTACTCAAGGATCACTCCTAGTGGGTTCAGGGGACCTTATGGGGTGTTGGGGATTGGACCCTGTGTCTGATACACGCAAGGGAAGTGCCCAACCTGCTGGGCTACTGCTCCGACCACAAGAGCTCTCAGGTTTTCTAAATCAGACTTAGTCCAAAATGGAACTGCTACCTGCCTGACTCTGGCCAAGCATACTACCAACAAGCTGTTGCCAAAATCTGAATCTACAGATGACACGCAGCAATGTGTCATTTGATAATGCAGTGTCTTTTGACACAGACCACACTACAGAGCTGCCCAAAGTGGATAATTAAGGGTTTCAGATGTACGGAGCTTTCCTCCTGCCAAATGCCATTCCTCTATGCTCAACTCTTCCCACAAATATAACCAAAATGAAGTAAGCTCACGGTGTGAATTATTTTGTCCTGCTGTTTTAAGGGACTGTAAAATCTGGAGGAACAGATAAATTACTCTGGGTGCCCTAACCCATCAAACCAATCCCTTGATCTGGGGAGAACAGACTCTGGAAGAGTGACAGTGATGCCATGTGTCCGTTGACGTGTAGTGTGGAGGAGAAGGGGGCAGGATTCCAGAAACTCGAGACTTCTTTTCAAAACTTGGAAGAGTTATTCTTTGGAAAAGGGGAATGACAAGTAACTCTACAGCTGTAGCTCCAACTAGAATGGCTTTATTTCTCTCCAAGCTTTGCATGTGGACTTCAAGTGTTTGGTGACTTTCCTTCCATAATCATTTTATGTCAGCAGCTGAAAACTAACTTCGGGGCTTGAAGGATGCACTGATGTATGCCAAGTCTCATATGCAGCTCGGTGCATCTCCCAGTCTCATGGCTTCCCTGATCCCCCAGTTCCAAGTTTTATAGTGAGAAGGTGATAAAATCTGCTTTCTTGCCTCCTTCCCTCTCTTCCACTGCTGCTGATTTTTGGGGGTCAATATAGGCCTGGGAGTGGGATCGAGGACTGTAGTAAAGAGACTCCGCTCTTGGCTGTAGACCTCCCTAAGCTGAGAGCATTCTCTAGGTTGGTGTTCAAATGCTGGAGCACTGTGGTTCAATTTTGGCTTCTCTGGAGTATTCCTAGGGCCTGAACTAGGGATGCCAAACAGAGTTGCACTTTGGAGTGAGGAGAAAATCACTCCTAGCTCTCTTCCAGTGGAAGGAGCGACAATCCAACATCTCTCCCTCACATTCCTTGAAGGTCTGATCTTTGCTTCATATGGGCTCTAGGTGAGAGGGTGGCCAGGCAGCTTCACTGCCTTCCGTGACTTTGTTCTGGAGAGGGTGGTGCCTTGCTGTTCCCCTTTTAGATGGAAGGGATACTCAGCATTTCCATGAAATAGCCCACTTGACCTCCTGCTAAGGACCCAGATGTTATTTGTGGGCACTTATGAAAAATCCAAAATGTTCCAGAGGAAGTGACTGCTGAGAAAAGTTGGGGGGGTGGGTTTGTGGACGGGGTCGCAGGGAGGGAACTAGCTACAAACTACTGGAAAAGAAGACGCTTCCCTTAAAACCAGATTCCTTCACCTGTGCAATATCAGGGACTCTTAAGAGGGGCTGTTTCCCTCCCCAGCAGATGGGAAGGAGAAACACCTTGGCCCTGCCTCATTCTGTGGCATGGACTTTACACCTTCCTCTCTCTGGCTCCAGGCTACCCAAGTGTAAACAAAGAGGAACAGCAAGTATGTGGAATCACTGGTAGCCTAACACTGGCGCGTGCTCTATTTTGGAAGGAATCTCAGGATGAGTTGGTGGGCTAGCCCCTCCCAGATGGAATCCAGGAGGGGCCCTGTCTCTTTTTTTTTTTGCTTTTGGGTCACACCCGCGTGCTCAGGGGTTTCTCCTGGCTCTGCACTCAGGAATTATCCTGGCGGTGCTCGGGGACCATATGGGATGCCGGGGGTCGACCCGGGCCGGCCAGGCCGGCCTCGTGCAACGCCCTACCGCTGGGCTTCCTTTTTTTTTTTTTAAATATCTCCCAATCCCATGGAGCCCCAGCATGAAATGTGAGCAGCTCAAAGACTTTAAGTCCTTAACCAGCATGTTGGTTAGGTGTGCATGATACACAGATTTCCTGTTCACCTGGGAAAATCCAAAGTTTTTATATTTACATTTGTAAAGTCTATTTTGCAGTTTAGAAGCGTAAATAGTTTAGGGTGGGGTGGAATAAGGAGATCATGGCTAATGCCCCATATGGCAGGGAATGTCCAGAGGGAGGGTTCAGCCCAGACTGGCACGGAGTACTGGAGCCCTGGGTTCTCTGGGGCCGACTCTCTAGGCCCCTGCAGACTCTCTATGCTCTGTTCTTCTGCTGCAGATATTTAAGGATGGTTACCGAGTCCCATTTCTGCCCATTTCTCCTTAGCTTCCCTCAACTCTAGAAGTTAGAGAGCAAATCCAGATTCCTCTATGTTGAGAAGTGGATGTGTGATAGTCTGATGAATGGATCTGAGGACCTGGTCTCTTCCTCATATAAAAAGCAAAACCTAGAGAGGGAGAGTGTTCCACGCCTCACCTTTCTCCTTCCTCCTGAAACACAGACTGGAAGACACCGATGAAGCGGCAGGGGGTTAATCAGTCAGTTATAAGCCCAAGGAACAATACAGGAAGCCCAGCCTCTGATGATACTCCCAGCCACAGGTCCAGTCTGGCCTGTCCCTTCCACTCTTCTGCTCAGCCAGTAGAGGTAGCCACTCTTTGAGTAGTTTACTAGACTTTCTCTTAATCTCAGATGAACATGTCTTTGCCTGGTCCTTGTCCAATAAAGCAGAAGGTGAGAAAGGGACAGACACTTGTAAAACACACTGTCCTTCAGAAAGCGGTGGTCACTGCTTCAGCCCCTCAAGATCAGCTTTTGTTTGTCCTCTCCAGAGGCACCAAAGGGCTTTTCCCATTCTGAGCTTTTGTCCAAGAGGCATAGCCTGGATGCTCCTGGAGCCATCCACAGCTTTCAAAACTCAGCAAGAGTTGGACAAACTGAGTTGTGCCCCCAAGATGAGAGACCATCAAATGGGGGTTTCCCCGTTCCTCTGTTCTATAAATCAGGACTGGAGCCAAGAAACAACTCTCCTAACCAAGACCACCATACCTATTGCTACCTCGCAGAGGGTCTCACTGACTTGCTGGCACATAGATTCCTGTTCAGGCAAATTCCAAGTTTCATATATTTATGTTTGCAAAGTCAATTTGCAGTTTAGAAACAAATGGTCTCTATTAGTACCCTCTGTGATACTACAATGCCAAGATAAATGGGATAAGTGGATGGCCCTCCGTGAGTCATAGGTGCTCAGGATGAGAACATTCTAGAGGCTGGTGAGATAGTACAGAGTAAGGGTGCTTATCTTGCACACATTTGACCCGGGTTGGATCCCTGGTATCCCATATAGTTCTCAAGCCTGCCAGGAGTGATGATCTTTGAGTGCAGACTCAGGAATAAACCTTGAGCACAGCCAGATGTGGCCCCAAAACAAACAAAAAGTATTCCACTGTAGTTTGAACTAGGAAGAAACTCAGGTTCTATGACCCAGTTCTGCTGATAAATAACACTTTGACCTTTGGCAAGTTTGCTTTCTGGGGTCCAGTTTCCCCATCCATACAATGATGATGTTGGATAGTTTAGTCAACTCAAGCAGCTTCCTGTCACAGGGCCGGAGAGACTGTACAGTGGCTGGGGCACTTGCCTTGCAGGCAGTCGCTGACCCATGTTCGATCCCCGGCATGAGAACTGCCAGGAGTTAGTCCTGAGCAGAGCCAGGAGTCACCCTTGAGCACTTCCGGTTGTGATGCGTGCTGACAATTAGTGCCACAGATTGTGTCGACTTACATAACAAATATTCTTTCCCAGACTCTGGAGGTTGGAAGTCAGGGAGGAGGGTGCTAATATGGTGGCATGGTGAGAGCTCCTTCCTTACAGGAGGAGCACCTTCCCTACAGGAGGAGCACCTTCCTTACAGGAGGCAGCCTTCTGACTGGGCCCTCAGCTGTAGAGTGAGAAAGAGAAATCTCACTTCTCACATAACAGTCCTACTTGGCTAGGGTTGCGTCCTAATGAAGTCATTTAATTTTACTTCCCAAAGATCCAATAAGATCACATTAGGTCCTAGAGCATCAGCCTATGGATTGAGAGGAGGCGGAAACACAATCTAGTCCCTAGCACTGAACCTCTGGAATTCCTTCCACCTGTCTGCACAGATTTGGAACACTGAAGATGTGCACGGTGGCCTGAGCAAATGAGTAATGCCACATCCTCTCTTGGACTCAAGAGACCTTACAAGGTTTATTTCTAGATTTCTTGGTAGTGACTATCCTGGGGTTCTCCTTCTTCTACTGTCCCTGTACAAAGGCAATGAATAAGCCCAAAATGATCTCTGGCTCCAGAAGGTCTCTTCCAAGTTGGAGCCTTAATGTTTTTCAGGAAAATAGTGTATTTAGCTGTCACTTTCTTTCTTGGGTGCGATTCATGCTTCTGCTTTTACAACGAACATAATGGTGACTGTCCATTGGAAGTGGATTTTAAATTGCAAGCTTGGGGGCCGGAGAGATAGTCCAGCGGGTAGGGTGTTTGCCTTGCACGCAGCCGGCCTGGTTCCATCCCCGGCATCCCATATGGTCGCCCGAGTACCGCCAGGAGTAATTCCTGAGTGCAGAGCCAGGAGAAATCCCTGAGCATTGCTGGGTATGACCCAAAAAAAAGACAAAAAAATTTAAATAAAAATAAAAAATAAATTGCAAGCTTGGGGCCAGAGCAATAGCACAGTGGGTAGGGTGTTTGCTTTGCACGCAGCCAACCTGAGTTTGATCCTCGGTATCCTATATGGTCCCCTGCACACTGCCAGGAGTAATTCCTTACTGCAGAGCCAGGAGGAACCCCTGAGCATCGCTGGGTGTGACCCAAAAAGTAAAAAAAGAATTAAATTACAAGTCTACTGCAAATTTTTCCAGCAGCTATGAAGATTAGGCAGCAACTGGGGTTCTTCACAAAAACACAAAGTTCCCCATCATTCCTATTTCACCCCTGAAAGTCCTGTCTTATGGCAGCTGTGTGATCAGAAACAGTCTCCTGCAAGGACAGCTACTGATGTCACATATAATTCCACAGGTAGGGAGATAGCTCAAGGTTACTGGAGGGCAGGCCCTGCTTGCAAGAGCCCTGTGTTTAATCCCTGGCCCGGTGGTCCCACAGCACTGCTGAGGGCAACCTTTGAGCACCAAGGTGCAAAAGGTCACTGGGCAATGCTGAATATGGTCCCCAAACAAAAAATAAAAACTACATAAAAAGCCTACCATTCCCACAATCCAAATATAATTTCCCCCAATAGTAATTTATGAAAACCTGATCTTTCCCTTTAAGTTTCATCAGTAAATGGTCGAGATGAGAGCCTTCTACTGAGAGTATACCACCTACACAGCAGAGCCTGGCAAGATACCTGTGTTTTATTTATTTGTTATGCCAAAAACTAGTAACAATTATGGACCTCAATTCCATGACCTGAAGAATGGTTTGAGGCTCTTCCTGTCCCTGGAGCAAGCAGATGCCCTTAGGTTACACTTGCTTGTGACAGGAGGAGATATTACTGGTGCCCGCTCGAGCAAATCGATGAACAATGGGAAGACAGTGATACAGTGATAGCAACTTATTAAAATTTCTCCAGAAATATTCATTACTTTTGGTTTACTGCAGTTTTCAAGGGCTGAGAGTATTTGTGGTACTTAAATGTAATTCTACCAATAACAACAAAAATCCAAGGATGATAGGAATAGCCCCAAAATGTACACTTGAGAACTTCAGGAGTAAGAGGACTGAGTTTATGTAACTACTCTGTACTACTTGTTAATAAAATCTGTAACTGTGTATGGACTAAGTTATCCTTTTCTGTGTTGACAATTTCGAGCCCAAATCTAGTTTTCTTGACTGGTATGTTCTTCTGTACTTTACCCAAAATGCCCAAGTCTTCGAACCCTATCAACTGGGAAGACGCTGGTTTTCTAGGGTTGATCCCATGGGACAGTGATTCTCACAGGGTTGATTCTGCCCTACTGGGGCTACTTGGCAAGGTTTGGAGACACTCTTGGTTAAGAGAAGCAGGGGTGGGGTGGGGTGGAGTGACTGTGTCTGGTATCCGAACAGCAGGGTAGCAGGAGATACTCTAAACATCGTATGATACCCAGAGAGCCCCAACACAAGGAATGACCTGGCCCCGCAGTGCCAACCCTGCCATGACTGAGAAATCTTGGGGCCAGACAGATAGTACAGTGGGTAGGGCACTTGCCTTGCACATGGCTGACCCAGGTTCGATCTCTGGCACCCAATATGATCCCCCAAACACTGCCAGGAGTAATCCCTGAGTGCAGAGCCTTGAATAATCCTTGAGTTTCTCCGGTTTGACCCCAAAACAAACAACAAAAGCTCTTGCAGCAGAGCCTCAAGCTGCATATGCCTGGGCCTCGAGCCCTCCAAGTTCCACAGGGCTGGTTTTACTGAACCTCAGTGCTTCTCTGAACCTCCCCAAGCCTTCGGAGGTGCAGCCTGGCAAAAGTGAAGGATCTTTTACTGTCACCACAAAGCATACAACAGGGTATGCTTGCCATTTCAGTATGCTATTTTGGGAAGAGAAGGCCTTGCAAGCAGTACTCAGGAAGCTAGGGGCTAGGGGGGACATCAAGCACAGAGCTGGGAGAAGACCCCGAGCACTGCTAGTTGGTGGACCCTGAAAACAAACTCGGCAGCATTACAAGTTGGGAGGCTTTCGAACTCCTCTTCAAAAGCAAAAACTTACTCCCAATTTTAAGTATTTCTTTTCATCATTTGAAAACTTTCTCTACATTCCTCCTTTTTATCCATTCCATAAAGGTTCACTACTCAGGACTGGAGTACTCAGAGTACCAGTGTCTTCAGAGGTAATTCTCCCTATAGTGTTGATTCGATTTCCTCATTCCATAAAGGTTCGATACTCAGGACTGGAGTACTCAGAGTACCAGCGTCTTCAGAGGTAACTCTCCCTATAGTGTTGATTCGATTTCATCTCCCTCCCTCAAATGCTTATATGGGCTCCAGAATTATTCAGTATAAGTTTTAGCTGGAAAGGAAAAAAGAATTTTTGGAAGGACTAAGTAAAACTTGAATGTCTGGTCAATTAAACTACAGGAGTTAAATTCTGACTAAAAAGGAAGGTGCTAAATGCAGAGATGATGTTGTAGCCACATCAATCACAGCCGATGGCCATAAGTAATTTATAATCTGCCTGGGCGAGATGCTGGATGCCCAAGGGAGGATGCCGTCGCTCCCGGGGCAGTCTGTGCTCCCAGTCCCTGCAGGAGTGCTCAGCTTGTCCTGCTCCGGGGGCTGGGGAAGGAGGAGCAAAGGGGAGGTGAAGTGGGTGAGCCGAGGGAGAACTCCTAGGACCCAGGCTCACACTGGGAAGGGTCATGGCAGCCATGTAAACTAATCCTAGACCAAAATTAGGAATTCAGTCTGCCAGCACAAGGCATTCTCCAGAAGAATGAAAAACAGGAAGTCACGGTGCAAAATCCTCCCTTTGGAAAGGGCTGGGGAGATCAGGCCACACCTAGCAATGCTTTGGGGCAGGGCTGTGGGGAGAGCTACTCCCAGTCCTGTGCTCAGGGATCACTCCTGTGATGCTCAGGGAACCAAAGGAGGAGTCAGGAATCAATCCGCGGTTAGCTAGCTGCATGTACTTTGTCTCCCACTGACATTGCAAAATCTCATTCTTTGCTACTCGTATCCATTTAACCCTGCTCCCGACAGCCCCATGACGTGGCTCTCTTCATCCCTTTCTGGTGGATGAGCTTAGAATGGTGAAGAACAAGAGACCACAGTTAGAAGGGCCAGAGCTAGGACTGAGTGTGAGCAGATCCCACTCTCTAGGTCACCTCTACCCTGAACAGGAAGGACTGGCACCAAGGCCAGACTTCTGGGGAAGAGCCGACAAGAAAGTATTTCTTAGAACAGAAAAACAAATTCAGTAGGGTCAGATGTTGCTGAGCCATCAGGAACGAAATCTGAGAATCACCATTGGAATTTGTGATCAAGCAATCAGGGGTGACCTTTAAGAGTTCTCTGTCAAGGAGAGAGACAGATATAGAGTGATAGAATGACTGCACTTATTTGTGTGACTATATATACATATATACTCATATATATATTATATATACTCATGTATGTGTGTATATATATGTATATATATGTATATATGTATGTATATATATATATACACACATATTTATACTCAAACCCTGACCCTCAAGGTGTTGCAGGTGTAGCTACAGTGCCTGGCTGTGTCGGCAGGTGGCAGACAGGAGACAGGCTTGTCTACACCCAGGGCTCTGCCCCGTGGGCTCTGGATGGTTGATGGTCTGACATAGAAAAGGACTGGGCACCCTGGGATGAACCCAGAACCACAGCAGAGCCTGGCAAGCTGCTCATGGTATATTCGATATGCCAAAAACAGTAACAATAATGGACCTCATTACCAAAAAAAATGGAGATGTTATTGGTGCCTGCTCAAGCAAATTGATGAATGGGAAGACAAGTGATACAAGTGATATACTCATACATTTGTGTTAATATATATGTGTTTATATATACTATGTGTGTGTGTGTATATATATGTATATATATATAACACTTGTATCACTAGTCTTCCCATTGTTCACTGATTAGCTCAAGTAACATCTCCATAATCCTGTCACATCCTAGTGTAGCCCAAGGGTATCTGCACACTCCAGGAACATGAAGAGCTTCAAACCATTCCTTCAGGTCATGGGAATGAGGTCTATAATTGTTACTGTTTTTTTTTTTTTTTGCTTTTTGGGTCACACCTGGCAATGCTCAGGGGCTACTCCTGGCTCTGCACTCAGGAATTACTCCTGGTGGTGCTCGGGGGGCCATATGGGATGCCGGGGATCGAACCCAGGCCGGTACAGGCCGGCCGTGTGCAAGGCAAACACCCTACCCGCTGGGCTATCGCTCTGGCCCTGTTACTGGTTTTTGGCATATCAAATACAACACGAGGCTCTGCCGTGTGGGTGGGATACTCTTGTAGTAGCCTCTCATCTTGTGCATTTATTGATGAACTGCACAGCCACAAAGCGGCCATGCAAGACGGGGAAACACTGGGCTTAAAATAGACTGCTGTAGGGTGGGACTCTGATGAGCAGGGCTTGTGTTCAGCTCTTCTGCTGGGTGGAGCTCTGAAGAGCTGTGGAGTCCAGATATTGAAAATGGCGGTCCTCATGGTGGGGGGTTCCTCTGATTTCTTGCGAGGCTCTGCTGGGATGGTGGGCCAGGGCTAGAACCTGTCTTCCCTCCTGGGTGCCTCATGATCAGATGGGCACAGGATATCTATATCTATATCTATATCTATATCTATATCTATATCTATCTATCATCTATATATATATTTATATTCTCACTATATATATATATATATAGTGAGACTAATATCCAGGCCAGGAAAACAGGGACAAGAAGGGCTAGTCAATGATTGGAAGCTTGCCACAAGGGGTGTGTGTGGGAGGAGGGAGGGCCTATAGGATAAAGAAGGAACTAGTATGATGATAAAAATTAGAAATGATCACTCTGGATGGACAAGAACTGAGTGTTGAAAGTAGGTAAAGGGATATCAACAAATATCTGTATTGCAGACCATAATGTCAGAAAGGGGGAGAGGGAGGAAGAGGAGAGAGAGAGAGAGAGAGGAGGGGGAGAGAGGGGGAGAGAGGGAAGGAAGGACAGAGGGAGAGGAAGAGTGGGAGGGGAGAGGAAGAGTGGGAGGGGGGAGAGAGAGAGAGAGAGAGAGGCCTGCAGTAGAGTCAGCTGGAAAGGAGTGGAGAGGGAGGAGGGAAACTGGGACAGGTGGGAACTGTGCACTGGTGAAGGGATGGCTGTTAGAACATTCTATGACTGAAACCAAACCATGAACAACTTTGTAACTGTGTATCTCACCGTGATTCAATAAAAAATAAAAAAGAGAAAAAATTTAAAAATTAAAAAGGAATTCTGGTTCAGTAGAGTAGTTGGGTCAGCGGGTCCTTGCAGGGTGGAAGGAACAGGGTTAACTCAGAACCCTGGGGAGAAATTAGTGAAAGGGGCAGGGAGAGACATGAGAAAAAAATTCCTTCCTTCCTTCCTTCCTTCCTTCCTTCCTCTCCCTCCCTTCCTCCCCTCCCTCCCTCCCCTCCCTCCCTCCCTCCCTCCCTCCCTCCCTCCCTTCCTTCCTCCCTCCCTTCCTCCCTTCCCCCCTTCCTTCCTTCCTTCTTTCTGGCTTCTCCTCGTGGTCTTGGGAGCTCTCCACAGTCGAGAAACTTGTCTAGGAACAAGCCATAGGTATAATCCCGGAATGGATAGTCTTGGAGCTTTTTTTTTTTTTTGCTTTTTGGGTCACACCCGACGATGCTCAGGGGTTACTCCTGGCTCTGCACTCAGGAATCACTCCTGGCAGTGCTCGGGGGACCATATGGGATGCCGGGGATCCCTCTTTATTTATACTCATATATACTCATATATGAGTATATATGAGATATATGAGTATAAAGACAAGTACCTGTATCATATATATCATATATGAGTATCATATATACTCATATATGAGATATATATATCATATATGAGTATATGATACAGAGCCTACCCTCTGTAGGCATTTTACTACAGAGGCCACGATGTAGTAAAATGCCTCCTCCTGTTCCTTGTTTGAAGGACAAAAGTAACAAATTTCATGGCTAATGAGGAATTAGCATATATCCTTACATTGTGGTTTTTAATTTTTTTTAAATACCGCATCCTAGACCAGATAGAGAGTGTAGCAGGTAGGTGCTTGCCTTACATGTGGTCTACTTGGGTTTGGTCTCCAGCACTACATATGGTCCTCTGGGTACCAAAAGTTGTGACACCTGAGTGCAGAGCAAGGAATCAGTCTTGAGCACTGCTGCAAATGGTAAAACATAAGCCACACAAAGAGATAGACAGACAGACAGACAGAGACACAGACACAGTACACACACACACACACACACACACACACACACACACACACCCCTTCCACAAAATAAATACCGCATCAGAGCCAAAGAGATATTACAGCAGTAGGGAGCTTGCCTTGGTACACGGCCCACTGGGCTCCATCCCAGTACCCCATATGGTCTCTGAGTCTGCCAGGAGTAACCCCTGAGCACCACCAGGTATTACTCAAAAAGAAAAACAATAAAATAAATTTAAATTCATATTAAATTGCATCAAATTCATATTAAATGCAAAGATTTTATGATTTCACACAAAAGTAATTTAGGGGAGTTGAGCTGACCACATACACTGTTTTAGGAGACATAACAGCGCCGTGGTCACTGGGCTGGAGGCCATAGGAAAGCAGTTCCTTCAAATGTGTGAGGAGCAAAGAGGGAGCAGCTGAGAGTTATGGCTTGAGAGTGAAGTCCGGTGGTTAGTTGCTTTATGGCAGCCTGGAATTCCCCAAAAATCAGGTTACAAAGGGCAGAAACACTTATTAAAATCATTTGTTTTAATGAGCTGTGGGAACCTGAGTTATCAGTCCCTGTCCTAACTACTGAGTGGCTTTTATTCTGAATCAAAAGCAGTTTTAGGGAGGCTGCAGGTTTTTTTTTTTTTTACAGGGAATGCTCTTTTTGGTGGGTAATTCAGACTGCCTAGGGCAGCAGTCCAGGGGGAGGAGGGGAGGGGAGGGGGAGGGAAGGGGAGGGAGAGGAGGAGGGGGAGAAGAGGAGGGGGAAGGGAGGAGGAGGAGAGGAAGAGGAAGAGGAGGAGGAGGAGAGGAAGAGGAAGAGGAGGAGGAACAGACCTCCGTACATATGGCTGCAGAGCTGATTTGCTGACATGTCAGCCCATAACGTTCCCTTCCTGGCATAGTCAATTCTGAACCAGTCCCCTAGTTAACTATCCCGTCCCCTAGTTGACCATTCCATCCCTAGCTGCCCACCCAGTCCTCTAGTTGCCCACTGCAGCTACAGCCCCACTCAACGGTGCCGAGAGGAAGGCGGGATCTTCCAAGTTCTCTGCATTTCCAGGCAACTGCAATGAATGGAGGGTGCAAGGGCTGGGCACTCTCTAGTGCTTGTACCGAAGCTTTCCAGGCTGAGAAGCGTGAGGCTCAGGTTCTCTGCTCAGAGGCAGGTGCATCCCCCTGGCTTCAACAGCCAAGGCACCAACAGGTACTTGTCTTTAAATATGCAAGAAGCCAATGCTGGCCGTGCAGTGATTAACCTGTCCATGTGAGTGTCCAAGGACTCCTTCTAGAGAGCGAGTCACTGGGAATGTGGGGGACTGCATGCTCCTCTGTAGCTCTTTAAAAGCATGATGCCCTTCTAAGGGCAGAACCCATCCAGGTCTACTCTGCACGCCAAACTGCTCTGATAGGGACCTTTTGTCTCTCTCTCTCTCTCTCTCTCTCTCTCTCTCTCTCTCTCTCTCTCTCTCACACACACACACACACACACACACACAATCTGTCCTCAGACCATTTCCGGTCCATCTTTCCAGAGGCCCATTCTACCTGGGGAGGAAGAAAGGAGTAAGAGGTGAGGGGGCAGGTCCTCTCTCCCCAACCCCATCTGGGAAGGAAGCTCTCTCCTAATTTCCATAGTGCTCCGCCAACCACACAGTTTCTGCCTCTTGGCAGTTTCATGGCTTGCTTCTGCGGGAATAGAGTGGAGGGTCAACAACACAAGAACAGCAGAGGCCAGGAAGCATCCAGGTTGCCTTGTCAGTACTGGGTAGTGACTA
>JAJIBD010007499.1:0-37371 GCA_021461705.1 Cryptotis parvus | reverse complement strand
GAGAAAGATATACAATTACAAAGTTCATATTTGGGTTTTTGGTCATACAGTGTTCCAGCAGCCATCCCCTCCACTAGTGCCCATCTCCCATCACCCAATGTCCCTGGGTTCCCTCCCGCTCTCTCCCAGCATGCCTCCATGGCAGGTTCTTTATTTCTTTCCCTTTCTCTTTCTTTCTCTTTTCCTTCCCTTCCAGAATACGGATTACAGAACATACATTAAAGAGTTGTCATGTGTATCTTTTTTGCCTGTATTTAATGCTCAGTTCTAGGTTGGCATTAGTACTTTCGATAATTGTTAGCACACTGTTCCATTTTCTGTCTTACCTAGCCTCTGATTCCCACATGTTTGTGATAATTTCCACCTTTGACAAGACCTCCTGATACATGTTTCACTTGACCTTGGATATTTGTATCATAATATGTACATATATATTTATGTCATACAAATAAATGCAGTCATTCTGTATCTGTCTCTCTCCTTCTGGCAAATTTCACTCCAACATAATCTTCCCCATGTCCATCCAGTTATATGCAAATTTTATAACTTCATTTTTCCTAACAACTACACAGTATTCCATTGTGTAGATGTACCAAAGCTTCTTTATCCAGTCATCAATTCTAGGGCACTATGGTTGTTTCCAGATTCTGGCTATTGTGAATAATGCTGCTATGAACATAAAAGTAGGGATGGTGTTTCCGCTGCGTATTTTTGGCTTCTCAGAGTATATTCCCAGGAGTGGTATGGCTGGGTCAAATGGGAGTTCAATTTCTAGCCTTTGGAGAAATGTCCATATTGTTTTCCAGAAAGGCTGTACCAGCCGGCATTCCCACCAACAATGGATGAGTGTCCCCTTTTCCCCACATCCACGCCAGTACTTGTTGTTCTTGCTCTTTTTGGGATATGTGCCAGTCTCTGTGGTGCAAAATCATATCTCATTGTTGTTTTGATTTGCATCTCTCTGATGATTAGTGATGATGAGTATTTTTTCATATGTTTATTTGCCATTCGAATTTCTTCTTTGTTGAAGTTTCTGTTCATTTTTTGACCATTTTTTTGATGGAGTTGATTGTTTTCTTCTTGTAAAGTTCTACCAGTGCCTGATATATCCTGGATATTAACCCCTTATCAGATGGGTATTGGGTGAATATTCTTTCCCCATTCTGTGGACTGTCTTTGTATCTTAGTCACTGTTTATTTTGAGGTGCAGAAACTTTTTAGTTTCATGTAGTCCCATATGTTTATCATTTCTTCTAGTTGCTTTGTTAGTGATATTTCACCTTTGAAGATGCCTTTAGCTTCAATGTCATGGAGGGTTTTTCCTATATTTTCTTCAATGTACTTTATGGATTCAAGTATGATATTCAGATCTCTAATCCATTTTGATCTGATTTTTGTGCATGGTGTTAGACACAGGTCCAAAGTCATTTTTACATGCCATTGCCCTTTTTCCCAATACCACTTGTTGAAGAGGCCTTCCCTTACTCCATTTTCAACTCTTTGCACCTTTATCAAAGATAAAATGATCATGTGTTTGAGGTTGGGTGTCAGGATACTCAATTCTATTCCATAGGTCCACAGGTCTGTTTTTATTCCAATACCACGCTGTTTTAATTACTACTGCCTTGTAGTACAGTTTGAAGTTGGGAAAGGTGATGCCTCCCATCTTTTTCCCGATGATTGCTTTATCTATCCTTGGGGGTTTATTGTTCCATACAAATTTCAGGAGTGTTTGGTCAATTTCTTTGAAGAATGTCATGGGTATCCTTAAAGGAACAAGCATTGAATCTGTACAAAGCTCTAGGGAGTATTACCATTTTTTTGTTCTTTTTTTTTCTTTTCAACACAGAGTGATTTTTTTTTTTTATTATACCACAGTGAAACATACAATTACAAAGGTGATCATAATTGGTTCTTGGTAATACAGTATATCAGCACCCATCCCTCCACCAGTGCCCCATTTCCACAACCAATGTACCCCAACCCCTCCTGCCCACCCCCATGCTGCCTTAATAGCAGGTACCCCAGTTTCCTCTCTTTTCTCTCTCTGTCTCTCTCTGTCTCTGCATCTCTCAGCCTCTTATTTTACACATTGTGGCTAGCCCTGCAGGTATTTAGAGTTTATCACTGAAGTTTCTTTGTGTATATTCAATGGTGAGTCTTAATCTGCCATTACCATTTCCCACATTTAGTAAAACACTGGTATCTATTTATGTCGTATTAATGAATGCAGTCATTCTATATCTGTCCTTTTCCTTCTGACTAATTTCACTCAGCATGATAGTGGGAGTATTACCATTTTGACAATGTTGATTCTCCCCATCCATGTGCCGGGAATGTGTTTCCCAACACTGTATCTTTAAACTGTGTTGAAAGATACTGTAACTAAGAATCAAGGCTGAACATCAAATATGTGCTACTCTATATGCAACTTAAATGCCCAAATGTTGGTTCTACTGGCAATTTTTGCTTGGTGCAGAGACAATAGTAATTACACAGGAGCAAGTTGTTTCCCATGGATCACTCCCCTAAAGTTGCCTTTTCCTTGTCTACTTCAGAAGTCTTTTATTTTTGTATATTTCTATGGAAAAGTTTCATTCATTTGTTCCATTGTGCTTCTTTTTTTAATTATTTCTCTAATCTTCACTAGCAGATATTCACTTTACTTCTGCATATACTATTTATTATTAATAAGTCTTTTATAAACTACTATTCCACCTGACAAAGGAAATATAGTCTATTTTGTGTTTATTTTTTTAATAATTCTATCAAAATCTTAGGGAGTTCTGCAATATTCTATACTAAATCATATCTTAGGAGGGTCATTATAATTTCTTCCATGTCTAAGACCTATCCACCTCTCAAGATTTCTCTTTCATGTTCAGCAACATAGTGCTCTGTTCAGTCTACAAAATTAGAAGTCTAGTTTATTTATAAATAAATATTTATTTATTAATAAATATTTCAGAAAAATTTTCCAGAAAATCTTCAAGTAGTACTCACATAATTACCAAAAATACAATCAAAGGATAAAAAGAAAGTCCTCCATCAATCTCTGTAAAATAAGTTTTCTCTATTCATTGTCAAGGTTGATATTTTCTCCTTTTCTGGCATAACGTTTAACTTTCTGTACTAAAATGCAAATATCTCAAGCCCTCTCAACTTGTTTATAGGTAATTAACTGCCCCATTGACTGTTTATTATAGAGAGCATTATGATTCGATAACTTTTCTCATGGTGTCATGATAATTCTCAGAAAACACAACAGATTCCTTAAAAAGTCAGCTAATCATTAAAAATCAGAATTTGTCTTCCAGATGTACAATAAAAGTGAATAAGGGCTTTGGAAAAAAATAACTACGTGTGCTTTCTTCATAAGTAACTAAATCATAAATCATTAAACAAAATTTTCTTCTATAGTTTCAGGAACTGTTTTTGAAAAGTCACCATACAAAGTATTTCAAGCACTGACCAATGGGACTAAGGCCAGTAGTAAAGACTTTTAGACAAAAACAAAAGAAAAGTTATGAAATCCCATATCAGCTTACATTCATTTGACAGATAATCCTAGTGAATACATCAGCATAAACTATAAATCTACTATGAACTCGGCTCTATGGGGGATTTGGATAGCCAAAAGCAAGGATTCAAGTCAGATCTGGAAGTTGGAAAAACAAACAAGATAGTTCTTTTGGAGAATCTATGTGCAACATTGAAAAGTAAGAAAGAATTTGGGGAGTTTTAATGGAAAAATGAACTCAGAAGGAAATAGAGGAAAAGAGACTCCACCTGTGTTGGAGAAAAGTTTGGTTCAGGGAAAATAGTGCAAAACATTTGGCAAGGGAGGCAGCATCAAACAGAAAGTCACGGCAGCTTAGGAAAGAGCATCACAAGTAGGGAGAGATTTCCCAGGAGGCACTGAAGAAAATATGAAAAAGAAAACAGGGAAGGGAAAATGAATGAAAACAGCAGGACCTGGGAGTACATGTTCAAAAGCCATCATCAGAACACTCTGAAGACCTGAAATCTATCTGGTCAGATTTTTGATAGGAGCTGAAGAAGGAGAAGTCATAATAAGCTACGAAGATGGGGTACAAATTTACACTTAAATACTTTCAGAATGTTCTGAGACATTCATAACAAAAAGTAAAAACTAAATACTCCTTAAATATTAAAGGCAGAAGAACATCCTTCATGTTCTATTCTCTCACGCTCTCCCCATCACAAACCAAATGCTATTCTTGGAATATATGGAAATGCATAAAACATTTGGTGAATAAACGAATAACAATAAAGTGAGAACAAAAAAGTTACATACTCAATGTCTCAATTAATGATAATATTAAATCTCTACACGGCAGAGCTTGGCAAACTACCTGTGTCATATTTGATATGCCAAATACCAGTAACAATTGTAGACCTCATTCCCATGACCTCATGGAATGGTTTGAGGCTCTTTATGTTCCTCGAGCAAGCAGATACCCTTGGGCTCTACTGGCATGTGACAGGACATATGGAGATGTACTGGTGCCCGCTGGAGCAAATCGATGATCAATGGGAAGACAAGTGATACAAGTGATTAAATCAAAAATTGGAACAATGTAAAAATAAAGACAATAATAATGATGAAGAGCATAATTTTTAAAAAAAGCTGTGAGGATATGCTAAAACTTAAACATCCTAGAAGCCAAAGATTTTATTAAAATGTATTTAAGAGTTATAGTTTCACAGAAAGAAAAAAAAAAGTTGTTCATCGGTTCCTAAGAAGCCTTTGTCTTGGGAATATTTATGATATTTTAATATTGCACTGTAAAGGACACATTTACAAAATATATGGCAAAAAATTTCAACAATGGTTCCTTCTTACATCAGGATGATTTTGAAAGCTTAAGATGGAAGGCAAACATTTTAGGTTAAAAATGCAAATAAAGGGAAGAGCATGGCAAAACAATTTGAGCAGAGAGCATTCTACTGATATGGTCTATAAATAAAATTTAAAGAGGCTATTGAATGACTGCCTAAGTTATATTTAGCTCCTCTGTCTCAAAGATCAATTATTCTAGGCAGGTTTCTTTTAAAGCTTCTATTAGATGATTAAAACTATAAAAATAAATGATTTCTGAAAAAATAGATGTTATAAGGTATTGAATCAAAGAACATCTCTTATCTCTAGATAGCTGGAATGTACTTAATAAATATTGTGCTTATGGGGATCATTACTAGGTTTAACTGATATAATTATTATTGCATTCTAAAAGCCTTATAAGTGCCAACCAGGAAAAATAGTGCAAAATTTTTTAGAAAAAAAATAATGCAAAATTAGAGATCTAGGGCTTATGAAATGTTCCAAAATTTTGTACCAACAAATATCACTCCAAAAATATAGATTCAGTAGCAGTGCAAAAACTATTTCAAAACTAAAGTCATCACCAGTACAATCTTGGAACTTTTATCCACCCAACAATCAATTTCTATAAAGTCTGAATAAACTCGAAATAATACTTGATACTACCCAGTGGTATCAGAACTTGAACCTGGTACTTCACGATGCACGTCATGTGCACCACCAATTGAGCCACAGCTCTGGCCCTAAGACGAAAAATTCTAAACAGTATCAATCCCAGAATGTGATACATATTGACCAAATATTTACCACTAGTTAGCCACACATATAAAACTCAACTTTCGCCTAATGTTATGAAATATAATGAAAATATGACCATATCTGTAGCAAATAATCATCCATAATGTTGATTTGAGTTTTGTTACTAAGGATTACAATGCACCTATAATGATCATAGTGGGTTACTATATTTTTTAATATAAAACACCCTGTACTTAGTATTGTCCTATTGGTGATTATGCTGGAAAAATGAATTAGAATAATTGATAATAAAATAATTCACATGGTAAGACAACTTCAAAAGGTCATACACAAAAAATTTCCCTGAACATGTTCTTGGCATTTTCATTAGCTATCAAGAACTAAAACTAGAATCATCTATGGGCTCTTCAAACTGAAATTACCTGGACCTTAGCTCTAGATAGGCCATTGGTTCCAAGTTATTACTTCTTAGGAGAGAACAAACCACAGTCAGGGTCAGTCTAATGTTTGGGGAACAAGAAATAAATTTCTAGTCTACCTGAGCATATTTAATTTGTAAATTTTTACTAGGTGACTAGCAGTATTCACCCATACCTATGACTAAAAATGTATATAGTTAGAAGAAAAAATAAGAGCCCAGTTTTAGAAACCACCTATTAAAATTCCATATCTTGGTAATTTATCCATACTCCTGGCATCTAAAACTCATAGCTATTGAGGAAAATTGCTGTACCTTTTCCCCAATATGGCAGGACTTTAGACTGTGAGTTGATACAGAGTACTCTGCACTTCATTATTTCTGCTAATTTTATACTTATTATTTTGGCATACCCTTGACAGTCTAATCAAAATGCCAGAGTCACTTTAACATTTTAAAGGTGTGTTCTAATCTCAACTGATATCTGATCCAACTTTAGCAGTGTCAATCTTTCTAATTAGCTGGAATATATTGCTCCCCTACTAGCATCAAGCAATTTCATTAGAAATTCCTATATTTTCTAAAAGGAGAATAGTATAAAATTCCAAGAACTAAACCACACTCACATATACACACATACCCATAAACACTCATACACACCTTCTGGGTAAGGCTGCATTATTTGGAAGCAATTGAAATATGAATTGTTTGGTTTTATACCAAAATCAGACATAGAAAACCATAGTTTGATCCTTGGACTGCAATACAATGGCTGATAGAAAAAAAAAACTTTCACTGTCTCTGAGCTTCCTGAACCTCCTATCACATCCTTTTAATTCACATGCTGTCAGATTCAAAGGAAAACACACTGAAGAGAAAAAAATGGGGATTGAAGAAGAGGCAACCAGCTTCAGCAGGGGATCTAAAATCTCAATATGTATAACCATATGGAGGTTTGCTCTGTTGTCTGAGAGTTAACCTTGGCAGGTCTAAGGCAGCTCTTGTAAGACAAAATGACATAAACAACATAAATTGCCAACAATTTATGTGGAACTAGTTACCACAAAACAGACATAGAAGATACTTTCAGTTTTTGCCTTGGCCTTAAATGCCAAAGTGCTTGTCAGATGTCTTCCCATTTTCAAAATCAGGTACTAAGATAAGCATTTCTTTTTTTAAAAAATTGACAATAGGCAAACTTTTGAAATTTAAGATAATACCTGTACTAGGTAATAATTATGAGTTCCTTGAAGAAGTTTTATTTCACTTTCTGATAGGAAAAAAAATCCATAAGAAGAAACCTTATGCCAGAAACAGAAAGTAATTCATTCTTAAAAATGCATCACTTGTAGGCAGAGCATGTTAAATCCCCAAGAAAAGGGGAGGGAGGGATAGCAGGAGCGAGCCAGTGTGTTTCCTTTCTTGCCCTGCCAAATTTCAAGACAATTCTTTTCTTTTTTATTTCTGGAAATATTCAGAGCTGACAGAGTCAGGGAATGTGCAGTTGTTTGCCTTAACTTAAAGTTAAGTGTATCTACAGTTTCTTATTTGCTAACTCTGACAGGGTTTGACAGGCTGGGTGAATACAGCACACCTGACCAATTTCTCAGGGTGGGAGCATTTATAGACTTTTTCCAGTTAACATGCCCAAGAGAGAGACTGATGGGAGAAGTCAACCCACTCTGCAAGTTGAGTCTATGAGAGTCAATGAGAATGAAATTGGATGTGCATGAAGCTAAGGGGTTGGCTCTGAGAATATCAAATGAAAAGCTGTAAACAGATCATTCAGGTTTTAAAAAGAACTGCCAGTTTAGGGAACAGGAGGGAAGCCTCCTGGCCTCAGTTCTATATTGTGGCAGGAATGGATGGCTTCTTGACATATCAGAACCCAAATAAGCAGCACACGTTCATTTAAGCAGAAGAGAAATTGGAAAATTAAGATTCTGAAAGATTATTAGTAGAAATACTTCTCTGCTAGAATGTGGAATCCCAATACTCTGTTCTTTTCTCTGTGGGGTCTGGAGCCTCCCCAGCAAAGCTGCTCTAGTTCCCTCCAGCTCAGCAGGGAGCTGGACAGCAGAATCTCATTAGTACTGCTATAAAACCCTACACTAAGAATTTAAGTTTTTCCAATAAACAGTGTATCTTTCTGTAGTGAAGAGCTCAGGTACCCTCATCTCAAGGCATTATGGGTCCCCAGACTGGAGTGCAAAACTCCCCGCGTTGAAATTCTCAGGGAATTACTTCCATCCCCTAAGCACTTTGTTCCTTCGTGTTTAGTCATGTTTTCCAGGACAATAAATCCAAAGGAAAGGGAGAGTAGTAGTAGGGAGAGTTGTGAAGAGTAGTAGGAGGAAAGAGAGTGAGGTAGCTGCTGAAATCACAGTTCTTGCTCTCTCTTCCAGTGCTCTTCAAGTTCTCCACCAACTTTTCTGAGCAAGCCCATTGCTGTGGAAACTGTCCTTCATGGCAGAGGTGGAGCATTCTGGGTCTTCCTCTATTTCCTCTCCTGAAACCTGCGGCCTGTCCTAAAATTGGGCTATTGTGAGTTCCTCTGCTACTCTGTGTACCAAGGAAGAGCTACTCCTGCTGGTGCCCTTGACACCCAAGCTGTGGCTTACCACCCAGGTGCTGACAGTGTGAACGTGTTAATCAGGCTGTGTCACAGAAGGGACATCTGCCATCCCCACAGTGACTCCAACACTATTTGCTGTCACTGTAAAAACTCTTGGCATCAATACAACTGGAATTATTTATAATTCCTCGAGTGTTTACTCAGGTCGATTTGGCGCTTTCTCACCCCAGCGCTCAGCTGAAGGAGGCTGCATTTGGGTGCTACCAGAAAGGCAACCCCATCAATAAATCCCCCTTCCCTGAACTCATTAGTCTGTTGTTGTTTTGGGACAGTTTATGTCTTGGTGTTCACTTTCCTTGAATTGTGTACCTGCCAAAAAAGTTTTCTTATTTCCCAAGTAAATAAGGAAGATCTGTCCCTCCAGTCCTTTAGACGTGTTTCATCCTGTCTGGATGCCAGACTTTGCAGCATGACCTTAGCAAGTAAAAAGCATCTATTTTCACCCGTTTGCCAAGGATTCTGCTAAGTGTTCACGATGCAGGAGGAGTAAAAGACTGATATGATGCATGCCTTCATGCAGCTTTCATTGAACTAGAGATATAAATGAAATAAGGGTAAAATAAAGTGTGATAAGTGTTACATAATTCTAAGAGAGTTGACTATCTAAAAACATGAGGAAAAGAATTTTCACCTACACTTTGAAGAGAAGAAAATCAATTTGCTCAAGTTTATCCTGGAAATAGGTCAACATAAAAGGTTCAATGATGATGACCTTCTCCCCAAAAAAGTTTTAGAAGAATATTCAAAACTGCCTGGATGTTCTCCAGCACAATCCAGGGAAATTGAATTATAGATCTGTCCCTAGTAAAGTTCCACAATTATCCCTTCTCTCTCTGTGATCTGAGGCACTTAGCATAATTGGCCATAGTCAGCAACCATGGGTTTCAGAGCACAAATGCGCAAAAAAAAGGTCTAAATTGTCTTGAAAATAAGATAACAGCATTGTTCCAATGCATTCAGAACCATCTTTAACTGTAGTATCACAGTTCCCCCACAGAGTTAATTTAGCCTATGGCTAGCCCCAGTAAAAACGCCCTAAGACCAGAATGTCAAAATCTGCCCATGCAGAAATCACTGCAATTTCTATCATTAAAGTTATCTACATGGTCATCTGCACTTTGGTGTTGATGTTCTGGGTTAAGTGACCTCAGGGAGATTAAGGGAAAATCTTAGAGACTGAGGGAGAATTTCCATTGCACAGGCAGTACATGGGAGCTAGAGCCAGAACATCCTTCTCACTCTGATCAGGGACATGGAAAGAACCTGAGAAAAGCAACAAGAGCTATTTGAAAGGGGAGAAAGAAACAATTCTAGTACTTCTCAAATCCTACTAACTCCTGAGTGCCAGAGAACGGAGGCAAACAAGAGTCCCAGGATCAATTAGGACAAATCTGTCCCTCTGAGAGTCACTAGTGAGCACAGTAGCATTTGTAGCACACCAACCCCAGTGAGCATAGCCGGGTCCTAGACTGGTGAGAGCCCTGAAGTCCCAGCATGAAGACAGTTACTATTTCTAAACAAATGCCTGCAGAGTGGATACTGAAGTTGGAGACTCTGTTCCCAGTGCTAATGACCATGAGGAAATACTGGCATGAGGAGCAGCAAAACTCAAACCCACATAGCAGAGAAGCAGTCATCAAAAGAGAAACATGAACTCCAGAAGTGTGGCTATAACTGTCACTGATCTGGGAGAGGCAGAAAGTGCTGATAGAGAACTGGGACTCTCCGATTCTGTACAGCTGAGTGGGTTTGGTGACTCCTTTGAATATTGATGCTAGAGGAACACTTGTTAGACCTGAACAGATGAGAATGAGTTATTAGTCTCCAAAATGTATTCTAAGGTGGGCTCCAAGGAATGAAAACACCTTACAAATGTGTATTCCTGAGTGAGTGTACCCCACGTATGCCCCTTTCACTTATTCTCTTCTTCCCCCTCAATAACTAAAACTACATCAGCATGATTTTGTTGTCACAGATCTTCCCACCTTGGCCTTTCAAGATCATCCAACCCATTTGACTGATAGCTCATCCAAGTCTCTGGTCTTCACTTCTGAATTCAACATCTGTTCAGTGGAGGGTAGGGAGGAGCTCAGAGGTTTAGGCACAGTACCGCTCAGAAGCAATCAATGGCCTCTAGAACCACACTCCGTGGTGTTCAAAGGGACTTTACTAAAAGTTCTTGAATACTGAACTATCTCTCTGCCCCTCCACTTCTTTTCTTTTTGTTTTTTGGAGGAATGCACCGAATTTTATTCAATAAGAGTTTCTGAACACGAAGAAAAAAATAGTCACATTTATATAAAATAGTTGTAACTGGGACTCTTTTCTCTCTCTTTATTTTACAAGTCTGTTTCTTTGTTTTTTTTTTTTTTAATTTTTTTTATTTTTAAAATTACAAAGATATACAATTAAAAAGTTCATATTTGGGTTTTGGTCAAACAGTGTTGCAGCACCCCATCCCGCCACCAGTGCCCATCTCCCACCACCAACATCCCCGGTTCCCTCCCCCTCCCCCAGCCCTGCTCCATGGCAGGTTCTTGATTTCTTTCCATTTCTCTCTCTTCTCTTTTCCTTCCCCTCCAGACTATGAATTACAGAACATACATTAAAGGGTTGTCATGTGTATCTTTTGCCTCTATTTAATGCTCAGTTCTAGGTTGGCATTAGTACCCTCAACAATTGTCAGCACACTGTTCCATTTCTGTCTTACCTAGCCTCCTGAATCCCACACGTTTGTGATAATTTCCACCTTTGACAGGACCTCCTGATATATGTTTCACTTGATCTTGGATATTGGTATCATAATATATACCTATATATTTATGTTATGCAGATAAATGCAGTCATTCTGTATCTGTCTCTCTCCTTCTGGCTAATTTCGCTCAACATAATCTTCTCCATGTCCATCCATTTATAGGCAAATTTTATAACTTCATTTTTCCTAACAGCTGCATAGTATTCCATTGTGTAGATGTATCAAAGCTTTTTATCCAGTCATCGATTTTCGGGCACTCTGGTTGCTTCCAGATTCTGGCTATTGTGAATAATGCTGCTATGAACATAAATGTAGGGATGGTGTTTCCGCTGCGTATTTTTGGCTTCCCAGAGTAGATTCCCAGGAGTGGTATCGCTGGGTCAAATGGGAGTTCAATTTCTAGTCTTTGGAGGAAAGTCCATATTGTTTTCCAGAAAGGCTGTACCAGCTGGCATTCCCACCAACAATGGATGAGTGTCCCCTTTTCCCCACACCCACGCCAGCACTTGTTGTTCTTGTTCTTTTGAATGTGTGCCAGTCTCTGTGGTGTAAAGTGGTATCTCATTGTTGTTTTGATTTGCATCTCTCTGATGATTAGTGATGATGAGCATTTTTTCATATGTTTTTTGGCCATTCGAATTTCTTCCTTGCTGGAGTTTCTGTTCATTTCTTCTCCCCATTTTTTGATGGGGTTGTTTGTTTTCTTCTTGTAAAGTTCTACCGATGCCTGATATATCCTGGATATTAACCCCTTATCGGATGTGTATTGGGTGAATATTCTTTCCCATTCTGTGGACTGCTTTTGTATCTTAGTCACTGTTTCTTTTGAGGTGCAGAAGCTTTTTAGTTTCATGTAGTCCCATATGTTTATATTTTCTTCTAGTTGCTTTGTTAGTGATGTTTCATCTTTGAAGATGCCTTTAGCTTCAATGTCATGGAGGGTTTTTCCTATATTTTCTTCAATGTACTTTTAATAGATCCAGATGCCCTACATGATCTCCCAAGTACCTCCTAGTATACAAAAAAAAAAGAGATATTATGTTTTAGGTGGTTTAGTAGCTCAAAGTTCTGGATTTAAGAACCTAGTGAAATGGATGTATTTAATGTAACATCTATGCAACATGAAGAAGATAAATTATATTAATAACAAAATAGTTAACCACACTCAAACCTGAGAAAGGACTGACTTCACGGTTATTGAAACTTCACGGTTTCTTGGCTTGTGCAGCTCATAGGACTTTTGTACATATGTAATGCTCTGCTGTCACTACCTTACAATTCTTGAATCATTTTTAAAGAGTGCCCTGCACTGGGTATTGCACAGTAGGTGTTCTTGTCCTGGCTGAATCAGTCCCAATGCCATCCACATTTTCATTGGAGCCCCAATTCAGCAGAATTTACATGAATCCTCCTAATAGAATATAAACATAATCACAGAGAGGAAGATATTCATCTGATAACACCAATGGTTGAATTACCATAAGAGATTTAAAATATGGAGGGGAGGGGATCAGCTATCTAATCTATTTCATAAACATGAAAAATTCTGTGTTATGATTTTAATATCTTGGACAATGAAATCCCCAGAGTTTCCAGAGCTGCAGCTCTAGAGTAATCAAGAATAATGCCAAGAAAGAGTTGGGTTTTAATATCCCTTTGTTACACAGGAAAATATGAAGTTTGTGTGGAAAATGGAGTTTTCTTCCAAGAAAAAAAAATAGTTGGTATGACACATACTAAAGTCAATTTAAGTATATAGTGCACATGACGCAGCAGTTAGAGTGTGAAAGGATAGTAATTGAACTAGGGTCATTTGGGGAGAAGTAGAAGGGACTTGACATTAGGCCTGAAATGTAATAGAGAACTTAGATAAATTCTTGAGCCAGAGAATAACATAGAGAGGATAGTTTTCACTTAACACTCATTTTATATGCTTGCCTTTTTGGTCTGGGATGAAAAATACAAAAATGAAATAACCAAGTAGGAAAAATCTCCAATCACCTATTATAATGGCAGTATACAGTGAAATTAAAGGAAGAAAATGAGACATCTTGAAAAGGACTAAATAGTATTCATAATTTGGGTAATTAATGAGGAAGTTGGCTAAAATAGAAAGAGGAAAGGGAAGCTAATACAAAGGCGTGGACAAGATTTTAATTCAGCTCCTAATAAAGTGACTAAATGCAGGAAGTAAGTATAAGAATTCAAGAGAAAAGAATTATTTTATACTGGCATCGATTTTTAAGACCTTAAATAAATTTAATAAAAATTAGGTTCGTGAAATTGAATGCCAACAATTTAATGTGTAATTTTTTAAGGTACAATAGTGATTTGCCTTTAATTCATGATTTTACATTTTCCCCTGACATAAAGAGAATAGGGCACGGCTATGACTTCAGCTCCCCAACATGCTCCCAGCTCTAAACAGATGGCAGATGATAAGGGATCAATTCTTATATTATAACAGAATTTCATTTTATATCTTCAGAAACTTTACATTATTTCTCCTGAAGATAACTTATCTTCAGGTTATCTCTTGAAGATAACCTGATTTAATTTTAACTTAAATAAGGAATATTTTATATCTTCCTTTCCCTGACCTTCCAGTATCTTTACAAACCATGAATCTCTTCCTAGACAACTACTGCAACCTTTATAGAATGCTGCCAATAAATGCTCTAAACCTTTTAAAGGCTGGTAACTTACGATTACTATGTCTACTTTGCCATCTCTCTGTCAAATATTTCAATAGATCCTCTTTGCCAGCTAAGCATTACCATGACCATTTCTCCCCAGCAGACCATGAAGCAAATCCTGGAGGTGGTGTCAACTGTCTTAACATACCAAAGAAAGTCAGCCATTTTTATAATAAGGAACTAAATGTGAAGGCCCCAGCCACTGTTGGTAAGTCTTCTCCTGCTTGCTATGCAATCAGATAAATATGGAAGTTTTATTGTGAATTTTGTGGCTGATATCTTCTGCAACAAATACTAAGATTAAAAGTCACTCTAGAAAAATGTGATGAGTAAATGATGTTGATTAGCCTTCATGACTTCTGGATAGTCATTTGTCCACAAATATTAATGACATTGACTTTGTTTAAAGCATGTAAAGAAATGTGTCTTTTGATATATCTTATCAATGTAAGTCATTGATCTGTGAATATTCTAACACTTAAAATCAGAAAATAAGGAAGCAGGCAGGATACAAAGGTTAATGTGTGTACTTTTTAAGCTTCAATAATTAAATGTAAAAATATTCCATAAAAGCATGTTGTACATGTAAATTAAATAATATATTAAAGGATATGAAATAATTGAGCTTACTGGTAGTTAAGGATATTTTTAAGATTTTAAAAGGGGAAGTCTCCCATGGAAATAATCAAAGAAAATATAACAGTGGTCACCCAGAAAACAGCCACATTTTTTATTTCCAAAAAGTTTTATTTCCTAAGTTTTATTTCCAAAATATTATGTTAAATATTTCAAATATTTCAGTACCTAAAGGAGCAATTTAGCAATGCATCTGGAACCATTGTGAGCATTCGGTAGATCCAACATGATAGTAAGTAGATCACTAGATATTTATAATGAAGGAGTAAAAAGAACACCCCAAATAAGAAAAAAGTACAGCTACACAAAATACAAAACCCCCAAGGACATCTCTTTAAAAAGTGCTGCAAGGATAAAAAGGAAAACCTCATAAGCCATACTGCAGACAGAAGGGTAGAAGCAATGAACTCTACAGAGACAAGGATGTGTTACGAATTATTTCACTGTCATGCTAGATATACCAATAAAGGAGCTTAATCACTGCAACAAAAAGCCCAAGGTTAATAGTGACAAGCTCCACCAACATTTGTGCAGCAGTACTGCAGAAAATAAAGGGTCATATGCTGTCTTTTCTGCACTTGAAGAAGTTCAAGAGAACAGTGAAGAAGAGAGAGAGAGAGAGAGAGAGAGAGAAGAGAGAGAATGGAATCTACCCAAAAGGGAAAAGGGGAGGGGGAGAAAAAACCTTGAGAAGACAGATGATATTTTCAAAAGTATAATGAAAGCAATTTTAGGAGCAATCTTTGACAGGGAAGTAAGATGAAAAAAATAAGCAAACATCTAATTGTATCCAAGGGTCCAGCATCCAGGCACCATGCAACGAGAGCAGGGAGCCCTAATGAAGCACAGAGTCTGGCTTTTGAATAGTCAAGAGAAATGGAAAAAGTTGTCATGACATTTTAGCTTCAAAATGGCTTCTTCAAATACGGTATAAGTGTATAAGCTCCGTAGCTGTGGTAATGACAGATTTGTTGATATGTGTGAGAGAGACAGAGGTAGAGGCAGAAATCCAGGAAAATAAAGAGGGAGTCAGAGAGTGGATGAGGGAATGACATTAGGAAAAAACACTTACTCCTAAATCTTTATTCTTTGCTCAAGGTTGAATTATTCCCTTTGCATTACAAATTGTCCATTATCCAGAACCAAACACCTTTGCCTAATGGCAGCCTTGTTAACAAAAATTTATGTTGGTCCCAAAGCTAAGTAGAAATTCCACTGCATGAGCAAGAAGAGATAGATGAAAAGCATTGCTTTTATGCAAACATCTATCTTACAATGACATTACAAAGCTACCCACAGTAGTGACAAGGACAGGAAAATGGCATCTAGGGCAGAGAGAACTTCACTTGATCACTTGATCACTTGAATCCCGTTATTCATCGATTTGCTCGAGCGGGCGCCAGTAACATTTCCACTGGACCCTATCACATGCCAATGTAGCCCAATGGCATCTGGTTGATTCAGGAATATGAAGAGCCTCAAACCATTCCTTCAGGGTCTTGAACAGGTTCTTCAGGATCTGTACACCCGGCAGAGCAGAAACCAGCTTTCCCCATTGCATGTGGCTGCTGTGCGGCCACGCGATTTACCTCAAATTACCTTGAATATTCTACCCACCCCCTCTGAGAGAGCCCCACAAAGTAATGAGAATATAGCGCCCGCATGGCAGAGCCTGGCAAGCTGTCCGATGCATGTTCGATATGCCAAAACCAGTAACAGAAATGTTTATTTTCCTGACCCCAAAAGAGGCCCTTAATACGGCAGTAGTAAAAAAGGCGAACAAGCAGTGCCTGATAAATTTCAGAGAGAACTTAATCTGCTAAAAGAGGCAGAAATGAGGTAAAGGGATGCACGATACCCTATCAGTCTGACAGTATCAATATTGAAAATCACAATGCCTAAGAGGAAAAATAGGTGGGGGAGAGAGAGACAGAGAGAGAGAGAGAGAGAGAGAGAGAGAGAGAAAGAGAGAGAGAGTCTGCCACAAGAAAGGTTGTGGGGTGAGTAGCAGGAGAGAAACTGGGGTCCTTGGTAGAAGGAATTGTACACTGGTGAAGAAGGCATGGGTGTTGTAAAATTTTATGTCTGAAACTCAATCATAAACAAGTTTATAACTGTCTCCTGGTCAGACACACCAGGCCTATTGTATGTCCACTCAATTTTTTTAAAAGGCAACAAACCTTGAGTAAGGAAAGTCCCCAATCTCTCATCTCCAGCAGAAATGCCAACCTCAGCAGAATTGTTAACTGAACATCCCCAACTAACCTCTCCAATACTCAATAACAACTGCCAACTCAGTATATCTGTAACAGAACTGGAGCCACAATCTCTTCTATAAAACTGTTAGTTCCAACTTCCTTTCTTCTCCACAATAAAACTGGTTACCCACAACAAAGCTAATAGCCTCAACTCACCATATCTGTGGACTTGGAATTCCCCCTAATTTACACTATTCGAAAAACCACTATGAAAGTCCCATGTTTGTCATAAAAGAAGATGGAGTCAGGCTTAATTCCAGGTAAGGGGGATAAAATTTCAAGGTCAGTCCTAGGTCTTAACCAGGATTTCCAGAATCTTGTCCTATCTCACAGAAAATGGTTTCAAGAGAGAACAGCAGTGAAGTAAAGGTAGATTTCATTTAGAGTTTTTGAGGGAGGAGGGAGAGAGAGAGAGAGAAGGAGAGAGAGAGAGAGAGAAAGAAAGAGAGGAGAGAGAATACAGTTTTCTAAGAGGCAGAGAAAGCCCAAAACACATCTTAAGAGGAGAAATGTAGGCAACACATGTGCCTGTATACCACATGTGCTAGGACATGTGGGCACAAGCAGCACATGGCCTCGGGCAGCATATGCAAGTCCTTCTTGTTCAAGGTGGCTTTTATAAGATTTCTCCAACCTGTCTCCAAGTGAGGCTTCTACCCGGTCAAAGTCCATTGTTAGAGTAGTTGCCAAGAGGCTAGAGTTGAGTGGTTGATGGTCCTCTTTGAAATTCCTTTCTTGGCCTTTGTTCCTGCTGGAGCTTCTCTCAGAGCACAAGTGCAGGGAGGATGGGGGGTGGGTCCAATTTTCTTTGGGTCTCTTGGCACCAGGTGAAGTCTCATTAAGTCTTAGTTCCTGTTTCAGCAAAGTGGGCTTTTTGTAGTCTCAGAGGTATTGGTTTTTTACCACCTAGGAATTCCATTGCCAAGGGGACCCTTCCCTGTCCAGCTGCCTACATCAATCACTAGATCACTAGATCACTAGACATCCTGTTGTTCATCGATTTCCTCAAGCGGGCACCAGTAACATTTCCATTTGACCCTATCATGTGCCAGAGTCAAATGGAAATGTGACCCTGCATCAATACTACATCAATACTAGTTACTATTGTACCCTGTCCTTTAACATGTCCATATAATATTCCTTCCATCTTTGATCAGTTTCTTCTTTAATCATGTCTCATATATCCGCATAAAATGCTAAGAAACTTAATATGGCCTGCCAAAGGAATCAATTTGTTACAGATGCTGAGTACCTCAAAAGATGAGATCAGATCTGAGACCCTCTAGAGGCTAAGATTAGTTGAATCAAAATAATTCAAGATCGAGGTCAAAGCAGTCATGGTTCAATTGGATCATTTCTAACTTTATTATACACTAATTATAACACAGTGACATAAAAGATACCCACACCCTTATTATTGCCAATGCAACCCCTGGAGGTGACCAAATATGGTTTGAATTTGCTGACACTTTGATTCCTGAAAATCACTACCCCAAAGTCCTTCCTGTTCCTCAAAATATCATAAATATTTCACCCTTAGTTTGCCCTATTCCTGTATAAAATAGAAACTCACATCAAATGATGCTGTTCTCAGTATCAATTACGTCTTACTCTGGCCAAGAATATAATCTTCCTTCTAACAAACTATCTTACTTAGACACTGTTCTACTATCGATTATATCAATACTCAGATTCTTAGTTATCTGAGTATAGATATTTTTATCTATACTAATTCTTAGTATATATGCTATGATCATAGAATATATATTTATACTCTGATTCTTAGTCTCCTATTTTCTGATAAACTTTTTCTATTCTTTGTTTTATACCTGGAACTTGGATTTTTTGTGGGTGGGAAAAAGTGGCGCTTACCCAAGGTAATAGGTTTCCTTCGTGACTTTCATGAAGTGGGTAGTATGGCAACAAGAGAAGGGGAATATACTACTTAATACAATAGGGGAAGTACTTGGAAAGTTTAGGGCTGATGAGAGACTGTGATAACCTTCTTCAGGGTACAAACCTTATGTCTCACCAGCCCCACAAAGTGGTCATTTAGCCACACCTGGAATCTATTTGTTCTGCTCCATGTAGGAGATCCCTGCCACCTGACTTTTTAGGGAGCTATGAAACTCAGAAAAAGGAAAGTCAGTCCTAATCTTTCCCCAGGTTTTCTGGCTTCTTCACCTTTCTTTAGAAAAAGGAAAGAAAAATATAATTTCAGGATGAGAGGAATAATGAAGTAAAAACAAGCTTACTGGAAATGAAGGGGGAGTCGAGAGAGAAAGAAATACATGCTTAGTAGAGAACGTGGACTTATCTATAGTTGGAAAAAGCCAAGTACATGTCCCAAGTGTGTGTATTTACACTGCAGTAAATTTCTAAGGTAGAAAATGCATGCTATAAATAAAGTATAATTATCAGGTAGATGTGAGTAAATGTGCCCTAAATAAAGAAAATATGTATCTTATACAGAGATACAGACAAAAGACAAAAGAGCTGCCTTTTTCTTTTGCCAAGTTAGTTTATATAGTTTTCCCAAATTGCCCCCAAAATGTATTGCTAGGATGGTTGCCAAGGGGGGGAGAGCCTGGAGCTAATGATAATCTTCTGATATACATTTGAGGCCTTTGTTCCAGTCCTGCTCTGGGTCTGGAAATCTTTATCTCAGTGGTTTTACCTGTTCTTTTCAGCTTGGACTTCATAGACCGTCATGCCTTTGGGCTTATTTCCTTCCAGTATTTTGCCAGTATACATTACCAGGGCTCTGCTACCTCTTTACTAGCCACAAATTCTTCCTGTGTGGGTCAAAAGAACCTGGTTCCAGATTAGGATCTAAAGGCTTTTTGCTCAGACTATTTACTTCCTAAGGAAATGTCCTTTAAGTAGGCCTCCTTTTCAGTATTAGGAAGTCTCCTGTAGCTCCTCTAATATATTCTCCCTTTCTTCTTTCCAACATCCTCTGTCTTAGTAAACCAGTTTAAGGATGGTGCCTGAACCCATGTCTTGAGTTACTTGATGTTCCTGGATGTTTCCTATATAACAAACATATAGACAGATATATACTTATTATTATTAAACTAGAGCTATTCTTCAAAGTGGTTCCTCCAAAGACCCATCTTTGCGGGTCCTCTACTTTTCGAGGATGCCGCTGGGGTCCCTGACATTATCAGGACAGAAGTTCTCTTCTACCTCCAAGGACGCCAGGGGAATGGATGAAAATTCATGAGTCTGGCACAGTTCCAAAAAGGCTTTTAAAAGTGCAAAAGCTCTACCACCTCAATCCAATATAATGAAAGAACTCTAGCTCTGGTCAGAACTTAGACCATACAAAAGAGCCTAAGTCTGCCACCAAAGAGAGAAGATCTCACCCGAGAGGCGTCTTACCCAAAAGAAGGAAAAAAAAAGAGAAGGGGCCTCAAGTCAGTACCCTTATATATTCCAAAGTAATCCTATCTGTGAACAGGGAGGGTCGTGTCAACAAAGTACCCTAAACAGATTTTAGAAGGGTGGAGCCACACCCTATTACAAGTATAAACAAAGGTTAAGCCAAGGACTAATCCCTTCTTCTGAGATTATCTCTTATGTAAAACACTGGAGAGAGAGAGAGAGAGAGAGAGAGAGAGAGAGAGAAGTGGTATAAAGTAATACATCATAATTTCATGAGCTTCATGTAATCTAGATGGTACCCACAAGGTCCTTCTTATTTATTATCTGCACCAGGGTGATTCTGAGTATCTTGTTCTCCCTATACTGAAAGGGTCACACTCGCCTGCTTGAGAGCAAACTAGTATGATCCTTCCTATAATCTTCCTATAGTCTCAACGTAGCCAGGGTGGTAGTCTCCTGGTAAATTCTAACTGTCCCACGCTGGGTGCAGTGGGTATAGAGAGGAGCTGTGCCCAATCTAGAAAACATAGAAGTCTTAGTAGATGTATAAGTCAGAAGTTATTCAGAATCAAGGTGACTTCTGTAATTGCCACACCCTCTATCTATCAGTGTTTATGTAGAAGAGACATCTCATTAGAATGAACCTTTGCTTAAGAACATGTAAGTAGATTAAGCTGTGAGTGGGTAAAACAGCAAAACTCCCAGATTAGCTAAACCTGTCATCCAACTTCTACTCCACCTTCTTTGTGGGTATTCCACTCCTTCAAGACCCGACCTCCTGAGATATTGATATCAGTATCTCTAGCCAGCCACATCAACAACTGTTGCTTTGTTTGTTTTGTTTAATTTTGGGGCCAACGCCCAGAACTGCTCAGGGGTTACTTCTGGCTAAGCACTCAAGAGTAATTTAGAGGATGCCAGGGATCGAACCAGGGTTGGTTATGTGCAAGAAAAGCTGATCTCAAGCCCTGTTCATCAGAGTCCCACCCTCAGCGGAGATTATTTTAAGCCCAGGTATGCCTGATCAGATACTCTGACACATGGGGGCAGAGCAGCTACCAGCTCTCCTAGTGCTCAGCTCCACCCAAGAGAAAAGCTGATGTCTTCCTGTTGCGGTTCATCAATAAATGCACCAGATGAGAGCCTACTACTGAGAGCATACTACCTGCATGCCAGAGCCTGGCAAGCTACCCGTGTCATATTTGATATGCCAAAAACCAGTAACAATTATAGACTCATTCCCTGAAGGAAGAAAGAGACCTCATTCCCTGAAGGAAGCTTGAGGCTCTTCGTGTTCCTGGAGCGAGCAGATGCCCTTTGGCTGCACTAGCACACAACAGGACATATGGAGATGTTACTGGTGCTGGCAAGAGAAAATCGATGAACAATAAACAGGAATACAAGTGATACAAGTGATTACTAAACTGATTTTTGGTTATATTTTCTCTCTTTAATCTGTTTAATGCTTATTTGATTATTTTTCCTGGCTCTGAAGAGCACATATAGATATGCAACAATTTCCTTTGTGCCTAACAGGAGAAAAAAATAGGTCTTTTTATTTCAGATAAAATTTGAGAAAGAGAATTTTTCTTTAAGAAAGTAGATTTCAAAACATTCCAGGACAAAGCAATGAAATCACTGTCATAAAATGGCAAGCTGTGAAGTTTTTTTTAAGTGATAACATATTTATAATTAGTGCAGCCATTGTTTGAATGCAAATGTTTCCCCTGATGAAGGCCTTCACTCTCAATCGGCATAACATTCTCTTTATTTACTCTATTAATTTACTTAGCAACCTCTTTTTTCACAGATGCAGGTTAAGCAAGGATTCAGTGCAACAAAGACCTATATTCCAGCAGATGGCCTTTAGAATTAGACTTGTTGGTCTAGTCAAAACAAATTTTACACAACAAATACTTCCTCTGTTCCATGGCCTTATCACAATCACTCTCCATGTCAGAGTCAGTCTCCATGGAGGAAAAAGAAATTTAATTGGGTATTGTTTGCTGTTTGCATTGTAAACAGGCAGAGTTGGCCTTTAGAAATAAATATGGAAATAGCTTAAGCTTGTCAGTTTGCTTATTCTTTTCTACTTCTCTCGCATATGGGCCAGTGGTTTCATGAGCAAGTGGCCCATTTCCCTGTCTTCCACAGAAAGGCTTTCTTGCTTCCTTCTAAGGATTAGTCCCTAGTTTCTTGAGAAATTTTTAATCACTAATATAGCTATTATTAACATTTGAAAGCTAACCCACGCTAATGGCATGGAGGTATCTGACACCAAAGATGCATCTTGAGGCCTCAGAAACCAATAAGATAGAGAATTCCAGGCCCAAGCACTGGATGCTTCCCTGAAAGGAGAGGCAGCAGGAATGCACAGACAAAGGCTTTGAGAGGAACTCAAGAGCGGACCACCAGAAGTTCTGTTATTCACTAGGAAAAAATGCCATTAATCCTACTTGTGTGAAGGTTTTGGAACAAAGAACTTTATGGAAAATACCCATACATAACCTCCCTCAAAATAATTTAGATTATTTTACAAATAATCCAAAAGGATTATTTGTGACTTTTTCTTCATTCTGGAGAAAGCCATTGCTCTCTCTTGATTGTGTATCTAAATCTACCTCTCTCTGTTATTTTTTTTATTTCTCCCAATAAATTTATTTTATTCCACTATTTGTCACATCCTGAAAATCTTTTCTGTGAGGAAAAGGCGAAGGGCCTAAAGAGCCTGGGCATGATGTAGTGAAAGAAGGCAGAAACCCCCTTTCCCAACCAGGGCAGGTTAAGTTACCAATTTAGGGCCTGAGTGTCCTTTTCATCTTGAAGTAACCTTTTGTTATCTACAAAAGGCCCAGAACAAATTCCTGTTAGAGGTTATGAGACCTCCGCCCAGAACCTACTATCTGGCCTGAATTGCCTGGATTGCATTCCTGCACGCACGCATAGCCGTTGCTGACCCATGATCCCACGCTGTATCTAGCCGCACCAAATATAGAAAGAAGTATTAAGAATGATCTGTTCCATTTTTAATGTATGTTCTGTAATCCATAGTCTGGAAGGGAAGGAAAAGAGAAAGAGAGAGAAAGGGAAAGAAATAAAGAACCTGCCATGGAGCAGGGCTGGGGAAGGGGGAGGGAACCGGGATGTTGGTGGTGGGAGATGGGCACTGGTGGAGGGACGGGTGCTGAAACACTGTATGACCAAAACCCAAACATGAACTTTTTAATTGTATATCTTTTTTATTTGTATATCTCACGGTGGTATAATAAAATACAAAAAAAAAAAAAAAGAATGATCTGATTGGTGGGAGATGGTTACTTGGTACAAAGTGATTGGCTGCCTAAGCGCAGACCTTGATATAATGTTTTAAATCTATTGGATGTTTATGCACGGGCTTTTCTGTAGAGGCGGAACTATCTCTTAAAAGATCCTCCCTGGAAGAACTCGGGGCTCTTAGCCACTGACCACTTGGGGTCACACTATGAGCCCGAGTATACTCCTTTATTAATAAAACCCTTTCTTTTGCATAGGACCCGGTCTCTCAGAGTTTTCCTTGATAGGTGCTGCGTTCCGAGGCTCCCAGTCAGTCACCCATCGGGTGGCCAACTCTTTCAGTAGAATTCCCTAAAAGTAATTTCTCACTCCAGCCTGGATCCACTGCTACCTGAGAACTCCAGTGGTAGGAATAATCGTCTATGCCTTGTGAAACAAGTCCCTTCAGAAACAGCTCAAAGCTGCCTTGTTGAGCAAGTGGGGATATGATCAAATCTCATCAGTTCTAGGTTTTTCAAGTCCGTCACCAGGTGACCAAGGTGGATAGAGATCTCCTTCTCAAGGCTGCTGCCTCTCATCCCCTCTTCATGTAAGCCATCCAGGCTCCCTAAATCTCCACTAGTGGGACTCCATCAGCCACTGATAAACTACGCACTGCCAAGAGTGGCCTCTGGGTTTTCTCTGGATTCAGCTCTCTAGGGGAAGATCCAAGCTTTGTTTCATTTTTAAACTCTGCTTTTTTTTTATTTTTAGAATTTGGTATTGTTCCTTCTTTAGGATTTGAAGATGGAACAAATGTGACGAGTACACCTAGTAAATGTGAGGCCCTGAATTCAATCGCTAGACACAACATGCACTTCCCAGAACTGCTGAATATGTTCATCAAAAAATAAAATTAGGGATAGCTCTAGAGATAATGGGGCCACACAGTCCATACCAAATGGAGACCAAAGATCATTTCTATGACTTTGTGCATGTCTGGGTCTTTGGGATATTCTCCCACCCAACACCATTTTTCAACAATTGTTGCAGGATTCCTGGGTTCAAACTCAGATGTCCTGCAAAAAAGTATGTACTTCACTGTGAAGTCAATTACCAATATTCAAAAAATATTATTTTCAAAGAAAGAAACGTCTAACTTTAAATCTTGTCAACATGCAGTCTCAAGACAGTTAACTGTTAAGTGCTGTGAATGCCCTTTCTAAGAATCTAGTGTTTATACACATCCCAGCCTCAGCCTTTATTTCAGAATATCACCAACAGCTGTTTATGGACTCTCTTTGGTAATGTTGACTACAGTACAGATCCTAGAGATCTTTGGCCACTGATGCTTATGCAAAGAAGCCTTATCCAAAAATGTGCCTATTAATTATCTCTTCAGAGAAAATGGACATAGAACTGAGACATTCTACGCATAGAATTTTAAGTCTATATGTTGTAGTGGAGCTAAGTGTTGAGTGAGGCTCAGTTTTTGGAGTAATTGTCATATATCTCATTGAAAAATGGCCTGAAATAAGTTTCCATCTATAACTACTATTTCCCTTCACTAAAGGCAGAAGATATATTTAGCTTCAAGATATCAAAGTTTCTCACCACAACTAACTTACAGAATCCAGAAACAGAGCCAAATTGAATACTAAGCAAAGTCCGTCTAGGACAGGAGAGATAGTAAAGTGACTAGGCATTTACCTTGCACATGACCAACTGCGGTTCAACCCTAGCACCTGATACTGTTCCTCTAGCATGGCCAGGAGTGATCACCAAGCACAGAGCCAGGAGTAAGCCCTGACTATCACTGGTGTGGTCCTAAAATATATATAAAATATTATAACTACTTAATTTCACATAAGACAGTTCTAGTCAGTTTGTACATCTTGAGCATCACACAAAGTGCTAATTAAAAAATCATTTCTAATGTTGTCATGCTGACTTAGCACTTTTAATTATTTTTATTTGATGCACTATGATTTAGAATACTATTGACAGATTTTATGCATACAATGTTCCAACACCCCACCTCCATTAAAGTATCAATTTCCCCATTGTCCCCATTAGCTAAGGGTTTCCCCCCCTCCATCCCCAACTCCATCCCAATGGAACTACAGTTGTGAAACCAACCAGGAAACTGTTAAAAAATCTCCTTGGTGAGAATGATATTATGTTCTTCTAGGGACATTGCAGAATTAGAAGGTAAGAGGTAAAATTGCAAATTATTTTAAAGATAGTACTAATGACAGGGTATAATGATGAACAATATAAGAATACTGAGAGTTTACAAAATGTGAATTAAGTCATCTTTAACTTAAAGATATGTTTTCTATATAAAAAAACAAGCTGGTAGTTTCTTTAATACAGTATGTTTTGAGAATGAAAGGTAAGATATTTGTAAAAGTGAATACTTCTAAAAATGATGTTTTTAAAAACAAGAGGAAAGTTTTCTAGAAGCAATTAAGAGACTCATAGCTTAAAGGCGGTACTCAGAGATGAACATTAGGCTGCCTCAAGAGGAGGCATGTGGTATGTGGATTATTTCAAGTTACAGTCAATCAAGGCCCTGAAGACTAGTAGCAAACTTGTATGAATCCTTGATCTACCAAAGAGAATGAAAATTGGGACATTATCCAGAAATAGGAAAATTCAAAAATAACCATTCTTTCAAAGAAGTCAATCAATATGGCATGGCAAACACCTAATTATAAAATACTTGGTTAGCTGCCCCAGGGAAGAGGGGAACCTCCATCAACGGGAACCAAGGCAAACTGCTTTGGTTTCACCCCGACCCCATGGGCCCTGGCGCTTCCGGGAATGTCTCAATCTCCCCACAGGTGTGTGTGTGATCCTTGGGTCTCCATGGACCCAAGCTGCCCCAGGGAAGAGCGGAAACTTCATCAACGGGAACCAGGGCAAACTGCCTTGGTTTTACCCCTGGACCCCTTGGGCCCTGCGCTTCCGGGAACATCCCAAAACTCAAAACCCAGAAGGTGCACTAGCGTGTCAGTGCAACCCACTTACTACCTATCTTGCATGAGGTACCAGTGAACCTTGGTTCCTACATCCCTTGCCACCCACCCACACTCTGCAAACAGACCAGACACCTACTAACTTTACTATCTAGTCACCCAAGAACTCACACTTGCAACCTACAATTGTCATAATGGTAGAGCAACGCAAAATTCCATCAAGCACTGTGAGTGAAGTAACTAGTTCAGATGAGCCAAGCAATACCAATGAGTTGTATAACCTCTCTGATAAGGAATTTCGGAAGGAATTGTTAAGGATTCATAAGGAATTCAAAGAAGCAATGGAAAGCAAAATCAATAAAATACAAGAGGACATGAGAGAAGTGAGGAAAATGCAAATGGAAATGACAGATATTAAAAATGAGGTAAATGAAATTATAACCACAGCGGAAGGCCATGATAGCAGAATAATAGCTACTGAAGAAAGAATTAGTGATCTCGAAGACGAAGTTCCAAAAGATTCTCTACACAACACCAGAAGATAGAAAAAAAGACTCACAATTACCGAACAGACAACAAGAGATAATCAGGATGAAGCCAGAAGAAACAACATACGAATCATTGGGGTCCCAGAAGGGCAAGAAGAAAACCCTGATGAAGAAGAAACTGTCAAAGCCATCATTGCTGAGAAGTTCCCCGGACCTAAAGAACGCTTGCCTCAAGATCCAGGAGGCCCGTAGGATACCAGCTAAAAGAAACCCCAACAAGAATACTCCAAGACACATCTTAATAAAAATGACAAAAAACTATAGCTAGTGATAGAATACTGAAAGCAGCAAGATCAAAGAAGGAAATCAAATACAAAAGGAACATCTCTAAGAATTACAGCAGACTTCTCTGATGAAACACTCCGAGCCCGAATAAAAATGGTGGGATACTGTGAAAAGGCTCAATGAACTGCAGGCCTCACCAAGAAATCTTTACCCGGCCAGACTCACATTCAGATATGAAGGAAAGATACACAAGTTCATGGATAAGCAACAACTCAGGAACTTCATGGACTCAAAACCAACTTTAAAAGAAGGACTGAAGGGTCTACTGTAATACAACTAAATCCATAAGCACAACAAGCACAAACAGAAAGATGACAGAAAATCTGATGACAATAATCTCTCTCAATGTCAATGGTCTAAATGCACCAATTAAGACACACAGAGTGACAAAATGGATGAAAAAAATTGAACCCAACATTCTGCTGTCTACAAGAAACGCATCTGGAATAATCAGAACAAACAAAGACTCAAAGTAAAAGGTTGGAAGACCATTCTCCATGCAAACAACTCCTCCAAAAAGGCTGGTGTGGCCATATTAGTATCAGATAATACAGACTTCAGGCTGAAAAAGGTTAGAAGGGACAACGAAGGCCACTTCTTATTAATTAAGGGGTATGTACACCAGGAAGAAATTACACTACTAAACATATATGCACCCAACGAGGGGCCAGCAAAATACATAAAACAACTGCTAAGAGGCCTCAAAGAAGACATTAACAGTAGCACAATAATAGTTTGAGACTTCAACACTGCTCTATCAATGATGGATAGATCAACAAGACTGAAACTCACCAAGGAAATATTGAACCCGAAGGAAGAAATGGAAGAAAGAGAGCTAGTGGATATATACAGGGCTTTTCATGCCAAAAAGCTGAATACACATTTTTCTCTAGTGCTCATGGAACATTCTCCAAGATAGACCACATGCTGAGCCACAAAGCATACCTCAATAAAATAAAAAAAGATAGAATTTGTGTCAGCTATCTTTTCAGACCATGATGCACTGAAAATGGAAGCTAACTGTACACAGAAACAGGGAGTCAAATCAAACACCTGGAAACTGAACAGCTCACTCCTGAACAACGAATGGGTCATAGAAGAAATCAAATAGGAAATCCAAAGATTTCTGGAAACAAATGAAAATGAAGACAGCAACTATAAGAACTTGTGGGACAAGGCAAAAGCCGTGTTAAGAAGGAAGTTTATAGCTCTGCAAGCATTCATCAGGAAACAAGAAAGGGCCCACATAAATAACCTGACTACACAGCTGAAAACATTAGAAAAAGACCAACAAAAAGGAGCCCAACCCAGGCAGAAAAAAGGAAATAATAAAACTTAGAGAGGAAAACAATGAGTTGGAAACCAAAAAAACAATCCAAAAGATTAATGAAACTAAGAGCTGTTTTTTTGAAAAAATAAACAAGATTGACAAACCATTGGCAAGACTTGTAAGGACAGGGAAAGAGAGAACCCAAATAAACGGAATCAGAAATAAAAAGGGTGACATCACAACAGAAATCACAGAAATCCAAAAGATCATCAGAGATTACTTTGAGAGCCTGTATGCCGTGAAACATGAGAATCTAGAAAAAAATGGATAAATTCCTGTAGTCCTATAACCTCCCATGGCTGAAACAAGAAGACCTCCAATACCTAAATAAGCCTATCACCATTGAGGAAAAAGAAACAGTAATTAAAAGTCTGCCCAAACACAAAAAAGTCCAGGTCCAGACGGATTCCCTAGTGAACTCTACCAAACCTTTAAGGAGGACCTACTGCCAGTCCTTTTCAAGCTCTTCCAGGAAATAGAAGAAACAGAAACACTCCCAAACAGCTTCTACGAGGCACATATCACCCTGATACCCAAAGCAGGGAGAGACAACACAAAGAAAGAAAACTACAGACCAATATCCCTGATGAACACGGATGCTAAGATCTTCAACAAAATACTAGCAAACAGAATCCAAAGACTCATCAAGAAGATTATACATCATGACCAAGTTGGATTCATCCCGGGAATGCAAGGATGGTTCAACATTCGCAAGTCAATCAACATAATACATCATATCAATAAAAGAAAAAATAAAAACCATATGATCCTATCAATTGATGCAGAGAAAGCATTTGACAAGATCCAGCACCCGATCATGATTAAAACCCTCCAGAAAATTAGAATTGAACAGACTTTCCTAAATAGTTACAGCCATCTACCAAAAGCCCACAGCAAGCATCATTCTAAATGGGGAAAAGAAAGCCTTCCCCCTGAGATCAGGGACAAGACAAGGCTGCCCACTCTCACCTCTTTTATTCAATATAGTACTGGAAGTACTTGCCATAGAAAACAGAGAAGAAAAGGACATCAAGGGCATCCAGATAGGCAAGGAAGAAGTCAAGCTATCATTATTTGCAGATGACATGATATTATACCTAGAGAACCTGTCTGGGGAAGGCCGCCGGGGTCCGGGACAGTGTCAGGACAGAGGTTCTCTTCTACCTCAGTGGACACCGGGAGAACAGATGAAAACTCACGGAGTCTGGTGCAGTTCCAAAAATGGCTTTTAATAGTACAAAAGCTCTTCCACAGCACTCCAATATAATGAACAAACTCTAGCTAGGGTCCAAACTTAGACCATACAAAAGAGCCAAAATCTCCCACCAAAGAGAGAGAGATCTCACCCGAGCTGAGTCCTACCCAGAAAGAGCAAAAGGCCAAAGAGCAAAAAGCAAAAAGCCAAAAGCCAAAAAGCTGCAGCAGCCAAAAGCTGAAGGCTGAGGAACCAAAAGCTGAAAGCTAAAAAGGCCCAAAAGGGAAAAAGGTTAAAAGTGAAGGTGCCTCAAGTCAGCCCCCTTATATACACCAAAGTAATCCAATCGGGAGTGTCATGTCAACAAAGAACTCTAAACAGAGTGTAGTGCCACACCCTATTGCAGGTATAAACAAAGGTTATGCCAAGGTTTAATTCTTTCTACCAAGATCATCTCTTATGTAAAACAATGGAGAGAGAGAGGGGGCTGATATAAAGTAATACATCTTAACTTCATGAGTTTCATGTAATGAATTGTGCCACAGAAAATCAAAAAATAAAATACCTAGGAATCAACTTACCCAAGTGTGTAAAGGACCTGTACAAAGAAAACTACAAGACACTGCTCCAAGAGATAAAAGAGGACACAAGGAAATGGAAACACATTCCCTGCTCATGGATGGGAAGAATCAACATTGTCAAAATGGTAATACTCCCTAGAGCTCTGTACTCATTCAATGCAGTCCCTGTAAGGAGACCCATGACATTCTTCAAAGAAATTGGCCAAACGCTCCTGAAATTTGTATGGAACAATAAACCCCCAAGGATAGCTAAAGTAATCCTCGGGAAAAAGAAGATGGGAGGCATCACCTTTCACAACTTCAAGCAGTACTACAAGGCAGTAGTAATTAAAACAGCATAGTTTTGGAATAAAAACAGACCTGTGGACCTATGGAATAGAATTGAGTATCCTGACTCCCAACCTCAAACACATGACTATTTAATCTTTGATAAATGTGCAGAGTCTAAAATGGAGTAAGGAAAGCCTCTTCAACAAGTGGTGTTGGGAAAACTGGGCAGCAACATGTAAAAAAATGAATTTGGACCTGGGTCTAACACCATCCACAAAAATCAGATCAAAATGGATTAAAGATCTCAATATCAGACTTGAATCCATAAAGTACATTGAAGAAAATATATGAAATACCCTCCACGACATCGAAGCTAAAGGCATCTTCAAAGGTGAAACATCACTAACAAAGCAACTAGAAGAAAAGATAAACATATGGGACTACATGAAACTAAAAAGCTTCTGCACCTCAAAAGAAACAGTGACCAAGATACAAAAGCAGTCCACAGAATAGGAAAGAATATTCACCTAATACCCATCTGATAAGGGGTTAATATCCAGGATATATCAGGCACTGGTAGAACTTTACAAGAAGAAAACAAACAACCCCATCAAAAAATGGGGAGAAGAAATGAACAGAAACTTCAGCAAGGAAGAAATTCGAATGGCCAAAAGACATATGAAAAAAATGCTCATCATCACTAATCATCAGAGAGATGCAAATCAAAACAACAATGAAATACCACTTTACACCACAGAGACTGGCACATATCCAAAAGAGCAAGAACAACAAGTGCTGGCGTGGATGTGGGGAAAAGGGGACACTCATCCATTGTTGGTGGGAATGCCGGCTGGTACAGCCTTTCTGGAAAACAATATGGACTTTCCTCCAAAGACTAGAAATTGAACTCCCATTTGACCCAGCCATACCACTCCTGGGAATCTACTCTGGGAAACCAAAAATACGCAGCGGAAACACCATCCCTACTTTTATGTTCATAGCAGCATTATTCACAATAGCCAGAATCTGGAAGCAACCAGAGTGCCCGAAAATCGATGACTGGATAAAGAAGCTTTGGTTCATCTACACAGTGGAATATTATGCAGCTGTTAGGAAAAATGAAGTTGTAAAACTTGCCTATAAATGGATGGACATGGAGAAGATTATGTTGAGCAAAATTAGCCAGAAGGAGAGAGACAGATACAGAATGACTGCATTTATTTGCATAACATAAATATATATGTACATATTATGATACCAATATCCAAGGTCAAGTGAAACATATATCAGGAGGTATTGTCAAAGGTGGAAATTATCACAAACGTGTGGGATTCAGAGGCTAGGTAACAGAAATTGGAACAGTGTGCTAATAATTGTCGAGGGTACTAATGCCAACCTAGAACTAAGCATTAAATAGAGGCAAAAAGATATACATGACAACCCTTTAATGTATGTTCTGTAATCCATAGTCTGGAGGGGGAGGAAAAGAGAAAGAGAGAGAAAGGGAAAGAAATAAAGAATCTGCCATCTAGGAGGGCTGGGGGAGTGGGGGAGGGAACCGGGACGTTGGTGGTGGGAGACGGGCACTGGTGGCGGGATGGGGGCTGGAACACTGTATGACCAAAACCCAAATATGAACTTTTTAATTGTATATCTTTGTAATTGTAAAAAATAAAAAATTAAAAATAAATAAATAAAATACTTGGTTGCCCTTATATGAGTTACCTTCTCATTAGATGATTCCTCTCCTCCTTTTACAGTCCCAGGATCAGGAGAAATGTTCTTATTTATCTCATTTATTTTGGAATCTACATCCATGTACATTTTCTGTATGTTAATAATTAAACTTGTTCTATTTTTCTACTAATTTGTTTTTTTTTCAGACCAAGAAGAACACTGAAGAGTAGGGGGAAATTTCTCTTCAGTTTTACAGAAACATCACCTTTCACTGTACTGAGAAGAATTTTAAGCCTATGACCAACTCTAAATCACAGCTACACTTGGTCTTCGCTCCCTACAAGGTTCATTGTTAGATATATAGGTGTTCAAGAGATGCCATAGACAAATCTCATTTTCAATTAATAGTATTAAACTGTAAAAGTATTTGCTAACATTGAAGTTAAAGTCAATTGTCATAAAAGGGGATATAACTAAATATGGTTTCAAAGCATTTGACTTGGCAGATAAAAAAGCAGGGGTAACAAGTCCATGTCAATCATAAAGAGACTGAAAGATAGAGTGGTTCCAATGGAACCAGTGGTGTACTTCTAAAACTAATACTTTAGTAGGCATGGGGCATCCCCCAGGAGCTCTATTTTATGAGCAGCTTGGTGCAAATTGCTAACCAGGATTGTTTTTTTTTCATCAGCTCTCAGCAAATTCCATGAGATAACTATGGCTAATGCCCTCATAAGTCACTATATATATATAAAAATAAATAATGAATCAGTGTATCTCCTTTATAACTAGAATTTACTTAATATCCATCCTAGGGAATATTAGGAATAATCACCCTTTCCATTATTTTATTCTGTGGCTTGGAAGTGGACTCACAAAGACATGGCCAAGTGTCAAAACCTATTTGCACCATATCTTAGCGCAACAGGAGCTAACCATGGTAAGCAAGCAGATTTGCTGACCTGGATTGCATTGCATAGAAAATACAAGGAAAATGAATTTAGTAAACCTCCTGAAGTTCCTCCTTTATTATGCTAATCAATGTAATAGCTAGGGCTATAAAAATAAGGTTGATAAAAATCTATAATTAAATTCTGGGCTTTGAAATAGTAACCAATTGCAGACAGAAGCAGGCAAAAGAAAATAGTCATAGACACAGGGTTGGCATAGGACCCAGACTTGTGTAGTACACTGCAGAGGATTAAGGGGAAAACTAAGGTGGTCTCCCAATAAGACCAAACCAAAGATGATACCTAGAACAGTTTCTAAATAACTCTAAGGTGACCACAGCCAACACTAGGAAGTACCTCATCATTAACTTGATACATATTTATTCAAAGATCCAGTAAGCACTTTCATATTTAACATTTTAATTATCCATGAATTTATTTTCCCCTTCTTTTTGTTGTTGAGGCATGCCCTGTTCATATACCTGATTGGAGAAGTACTGAATATTGTCGGCTGGGATCAAACTCATAGCTTCGTGTCTACAGGGTTGAGTTTCAGCCTCCTGAGCTATCCCCAGAACCTCTAGTAAGGACTTGAAATGTTACTTCCCACCTGCTGTCCACTCAGCTCACCTGACACAATTTACACATTCGTTTTTCCCTTTCAATCCAACATCACCATATATTCTCTCCCTATATAGTTGATTCTTCTATGTGAGGTGTCAGGAAATTGTATTTCAGAATAAAAGTGCAATCAACTGCAGTGGAGAAGAAAACAGACTTCGTAGTCTCAGTGCCCAGGCTGAATCTTAGCTCCAGTTCTTATCTGTTAGGTGACCTTGGGTAAACAGCTTCACCTCTCACTTTCCCGATTTATGAGATGGGGAGAATAATAGCACCCACCAACCTCATGGGGATATTTAGGAAATTCAATAAATTGATGTGAGTAAAGCATTTAAGAAGGAGAGTTTATGGCATAGTAAGCAACCTGTACATAAGTGGCAGCTACTATCAAATAAACTTTACTATTAAAATGTTTTTAGTGACTACAGCAACAGAACAGTGAATGGGGTGCCTGCCTTGCACACAGCCAGCCTGGATTCATTCCCAGCATTCTGTCCTCCAAATGCCTTTCCAGGAATGAGTCCGAAGTGCAGAGCAAGGAGAAATCCCTGAAAACTGTTAGGCATAGCCAAAAAATTATTAATGGTTTATATATGCTGTAATTCCTCCTGAATGATCTGTGTAATGTTGACTTAAAGTTAAAATCTGAGGCTCAATTTCATCATCTACCCCTTCAATAAGAAAAAATTTTACATTTCCATAATTGCTATAAGTTAACCAGATAATATAGCCTACCTATATACATGATTTCAAAATAATTCAGAAAATGACATATCTGTTAGGAGTATAAAATTATTTAAAAATATAAAACCATATAAATTCTTGGCAATTGTACTAGCATCCCCCTGTTGTAAATGCTTAGGAACTTGCCCTGGGATGGGGAAAATAGATGGTCTAAACAGGTGTTTGTACTTATGATTACCAAAATGCACAGATACGTAGGTGTGTTATGTTGCTAACTCAAATACTACAAGTGACAATTTAACTAGTATTTTCTGAAATGAAGAGACCCAAAACAGAGTTCCATCTTCCTTCAATGTCCCTAGTAATGTGTTTGTAGAAAACTCAATATATAGCAATTACTTTGTGACTAAGGGAAAATGGAGATAAATTTCAGGTTGAGAAAATGTTGCCCTCAACTATTTAACTTGAGGGTAGCATTCTTTTTCATAGGGGAGGAGTGGTTTAAGCCTGGCAATGTTCAGGAGTTACTCCTGGCTCTGCACTCTGGAATTACTCAAGGCATTGCTTATGGGACGTTATGGGGTGCCAGGGATTGAACTCTGGTTGGGTTTCTATAAGGCAAGTACCTTGCCCTCCATGCTGTCTCCCAGCCCCAAGGGCAACATTCCTACAGCAATCTCTCCAGTCCCAAGGGTAACGTTCTACAGCAATGAAATATGTGAAATGATTCTTCATTATGAAGGTTTGTGCTGCATATCTCAGCATTACCAGTGGAGTGTCCCGGGAGAGAAGAAAATGGCAAAGCATCTAATAATAAAAGGTGACTGGAACACAGAATTACTTCATGCCTGGCAAGTTTGGTGGGGTGAGTGCCCAGGGAGATCTCGATGAGTAAAATCTATAAAAAATACCTTCTTGGTATGGACACTAAGCTCCATCTGTCTTCCTATAACAACCATCAGTTTTCACTGGGCTTTCAAGACTCATTCTCAAAACCTATTTTTAAGAACCATTTGATCATCACAGCCTAAAAGCTCATTCATGCCACCCAAATTATCAGGGAACCATGGTTCTCAGGCTGAAGCGAGACTATGCTCTTCACAGAAAAAAGAGAAGTTGGCTGCAACCTCAACTTGGATTCCAGGTTCTTGATTTTCATTAGAGAAAAAAGAACACAAACAATGAAACAAGTTTTATTAAGTGATGAAACACACTCAAGGAAAAACCTAGGCTTCTCCAGAAATGCCATAAAGTAAAAAGAGAAAGCATCCAAGATAGGGATATAGCTGTCTCCAAAGTGAAGGACCCTGAGTTTAGTGGGGTAGCTGGTTACATAGTCTATTCCAAGCAGTATTAATTTGGGCTAAAAGTCATAGCCTAAATGTTTTCATGGAAAGGACTTTTCGGTCTAGTTTTCTCACCATTCTTTCAGTTTTGTCAAGGCATCATCACAACTTGTTAATCATCTCCAAAGAGAATCTCGCCTTTGTCTGGAACTAGCAGCAGGATGTCTCCTTTTAGACTATGTCTTGCATCTCCAAATACTTTTGGCTTTTTTCGCTTCCTAAAATTCACTGCCAACAGACCACCCCCCTTCCTGACTGCACGCGAACAATTTATCTACTCAATCCCTACCTGCTGGGTCCATTTTACAACTAAAACTACCCAACTAATTTCCACGTAGGCATTTGGAATACTGCTATTCAATCAAAACTTCATGGTTTATTAAATAGCTAGCTGTGTGGGAGGAAGAACATTTTTGGGAAATATATTTATTCCTAAAAGGAAATCTCAAGAGCATTGGTACCAAAATTTAAAGGTGTCTTTTTAAATTTTTTTTTTTTTGGTGCCACACCCAGCAGTGCTCAATGCTCCCTCCTGACTCCATACTCAGGGATAATTCCTATGATATTAAGGAAACCATATTTACTGCAAGGATAGAAGGATAGATGGAATAATCAGTAGCATGTCAGGCAAGTGCCTTAACCCCTATACTATCTCTCTAACCATTGGAGCATTTATAAGAGAAGAGAAACTAAAATATTTCCTTCTATTTATTTTTTTTTAATTTTTTATTATACCACCAAGAGATATACAATTACAAAGATGTTCATAATTGGTTTTCAGTCATACAGTGTTCCAGCACCAATCCCTCCACCAGTGCCCCATTCCCACCACCAATGTTCCCACATTACCTCTGAACTCCCTCCACAGCCTACCTCTATAGCAGGCGCCTTTTATCTTCCTCCTATCTCCCTCTCTCTGTCTCTATCTCTCTTACTTTCTGTTTCTGAATCTCTGTCTCTCTCCTTTTTACACATTGTGGCTCCTTGCCCTACAGGCATTCAGGGTTTATCATGTAAGTCTCCTTGTGTACATTCAATGGCGAGTTCTAGTCTGGCATTACCATTTCCCACACTTAGTAGAACACGGTGTATATTTATACCCCATTAATGAATGCAGTCATTCTATATCTATCCTTTTTCTTTCTGATTAATTTCACTTAGCATGATAGTCTCCATGTCAATCCATTTGCAGGTAAATTTCATGATTTTGTCTTTTCTGACAGCTGCATAGTATTCCATTGTGTAGATGTAATGTACCACA
>JAJIBD010007498.1:0-63487 GCA_021461705.1 Cryptotis parvus | reverse complement strand
CAGTTGTAAGGAATTTTTTAGATGTAAAATTAAGAATAAGTGAAAAGAAAACACTGAACACTTTGAACAAAGATCCAAATCGGATAACTATCAGGTACCAAAACTAAACATTTTAAGTAATTTCAAAAGCTTTAACTTAATTTAAGTAGTAATAATAAAGGTTTGCCTTGCATTTTTATTCTAGATATCCGATGGAAGGGAAGAATTAAAACAAGAGAAATGAAAGTAAATTGGTAAAAATAACTATCTTATTAAAGAACTACTTGTTCACAGTTCATATTTATAAAAATTTTATTTTTAAACATTGAAAATTTATGTTATAAAATAGGACATACTTATGTAATTTGAGTCAGAATATAAACGTGAAATTAATTTCCAAATACTGTAGACTTCAGTTAAAATTGATGTTTTATAAATTTTTTAAACATTTATTGAGAATTTTTTTCTGTTGAAGCAAAGTAGGTGATAGAAGACATGCTCATCCTCAGGAATTTTCAAGTTAGCTTGAACATGAACCATGCAAATAAAAACAATGGGAAATATGAGAATATACTCAATAAGTATTTATTGAATGATAGTGACATTCTATATAGACAGTAAAAGCAAAAAAATGAGTGAAGGGATGCATATATTACAGTAAAGTGAATATCTTTCTGGAATGGGAAATTTATAAAGAAAATTAATCATTGAAATAATAGAATAAGGTAATATAGCAGGTGTAGTGATTTTTACTCAGTTTTCAGCCATAAATGCAATGATATGCTTTTTCTCTATACCAATACTTAGTTATCTGAGTACTTATTTCTTAGTGTTTAATCTTTTTATTTAATTTAGATCATTTTAGTAAAATTATTTACCCCTACTGTGCTGGAGATTTAATTCATGGCCTCAAATATGCAAAGTATTTGCTATAGCACTGAGTCACACCTCTGGGCTTTTATGAATTTTTTTGTTGTGGCTCAGTTAAACCTGTGACACATACAATTTCTCTTTTTCCCTTTATATAGAGTTTATTCTTTCTTTGGAATATTTCTGAACATACCACTGAATTTTATTTCCAAAATACCTTCAATCCTACACTTGATCTTAGCCAAAAGGCCAAGAAGCAATTACCTTCAATCCTAAGAGAGGAACTTCTCACTGTTGCATATAATTCATCAGGCAAATCTGAAATTGGAGCAACAGAAGTTAATGTTTTATAACTGGTTTTCTTAAAATTCATATATCCTTTGAGGTCACAGAGAAGTTAAAGTTAATATAGCCTAATTATCTTGTTATGTAAATGAAATTATCCCAAATAAGTTGTGACTTGTCCAGAGCCATATTCCTATACTGCAGTCGAACTAGAACCTAGGTCTCAATTCTTAATATTTTTTCAATGCTGAATTCAGTTAAGACAAAAAAAATTTCCTCCAAGACATCTTCTTTTTGGGTAACCTTTAACCTTTACTTGAAATCTTAGTTTTTCCATTATTATTGCCTTAAATTGGCAATATTGTGTGTATATATTTTGTTATTGTTGTCTTCTACTTTCCATCAATTAAATTGGGTGTACTACTTGGTATATAAGTATTATAGTGTTTGAGGTGTCACTTAGCACCCTCCAGGATTCCAAAATTTTCTCAGGTGGTTGATAAAGTTGGAGTTAAATTTTTAACTTGGAGGAAACTAAGGGCATGATTGTCCTGGAAGAACAGTGAGATGGGAGAAGGGAACCCATCCCCCGATTCCATGAAAGCCTGGGGATTTCAGTCACAAAACCTGCATACTTGAGCTTTTTGGTGGCTTAATTCATGGGTGGGGTTTATCCAAGCAGTGGAGTCCGGCTGTGAACATGGCAGTGATTGTAGAGTGTGCAGGTTCTCAGCTTCTGGGGCTCTGTTGGGTCAGGCATGGTCCTCACCCTCTGAGTGCCTCAGTGTAAGATTTTATTTTTGTGGAGGAGAGTGAAATAGCCCTTACAATAAATTCCTGTTCTGTCTTTCATGAACCCTGTTTAGATATTTTTTCAAAAATCTTATGTTTACTCCAGCAATTCATGCATTCCAAGATACTTCAAAGTTTTGTTTTTTTTTCTGTGAAAAGCACCCTATTCACATTTTTCTTCAGCCTCTTTATAACTAAACCTTGTAACTTTCCAGTATTTCCTAATAAATGATATAAACTAATTTATAATTCTATATATAGCTAAGGAAAATAGTCTATGGTTTCATCTGAAGGCATATATTCTGAAAATTGGGTTTGTTTCTCATTTGTATTTTCACCTATCTTCTACTAAAACTAAACTGTAATTGAATAATTATTCTGCCCATTTACTCTTTGCACACCTGATGGGTTTTGATCTTGTCATTAGAACACTTCTCCCAAAAAAAAAGTAATATAAGTCTGATTGTTTTAGTAAGATGCATAGAGTTATTTGCATACCAATTATTGTTAGTTACATAAATGGTCAAAATAGCAGCAAACCAGGCTGGAGTGATAGTACAGCAGACAGGGCAAATGCTGACCTGTCTGCACGAGGCAGACCTGGGTTTTATCCCTGGTATCCTGTATGGTTTCCTGAGAACCACCAGGAATAATTACTGAATATTGAGCCAGGAGTAAGCCCTGAGTATCACTGGGTGTGCTTCCCCCAAAACAAAACAAACAAAATACCAAAAACTCAATGACACTAACTTTAATAAAAAAGAAAGGCAGGGTGCAAAGTCTGTTGTATAGAGGGCACAGTAGAAATGGTTGATTTGAGCATGAGTCTACCATCTTCCAACCTGCTGCTTTATTACCAGTAAAGTTCTTTCTCAAACAAAGGAAAAACAAGACAGAATGGATGGCATATTTTTTTCTTTAACTCCTTAAATTTTGTAGCCAAGAAACTGCTTATTTCTAATAATCAACTAATAGACAAAACAGATAGCTCAGCTTCTAACCACTATGCTGTTGTAGAAACTTAAAATATTTGTGGATTATATACATTGTTATTTTTCTGTAATACCTTGAAAAGAAAGAGACAGAACTATATTAGAGAACAAATTGATAATTTTAGGTATGTTTTGATATAATCAAATGTGGTACAGAAATCAAGGCAGAGGGAATTTCAAAATGAGATAATTAACTTTTGTGAGATAATTTTTTAAAGGCCGTAATGAAATGTCTTTTCCTCAGTCTTATTCAGGCTCAACTAGGATGCATTCCTATACAGGACTTCGCTTTGACGCAAGATATCTCAAAGATTTTCAGAAATGGTTCTCGAATTACAAGATGTAATTTTTTTTTTATTATGCCAGCATAAGATACACAATTACAAAGATGTTTATATTTGGGTTTCAGTCATGCAGTGTTCCAGCACCCAACCCTCCACCAGGGCCCATTTCCCACCACCAATGTCCCCTGATTCACCCCTTCCCCAGCCTGCATCTATGGCAGGCAATTTTCACTCTCTCTCTCTCTCTCTCTCTCTCTCTCTCTCTCTCTCTCTCTCTCTGTTTGTCTTTCTCTCTCTCTTCTCTCCTCTCTCTCTCTTTCCCTTCTCTTACACATTGAGGCTTGCAATACATACATTTAGAGGTTATCATATATATTCTTTTGCCTACTTTCAGTGCTCAGTTCTAGACTGGTGCTATCATTTACAATAATTATAGGTACGCTATTCCTTTCTCTGTACAAGATGTAATGTTTTAACATTAATCAATTTTAGTATTTTCCCAATAAACTAATATACTTAATTAACATTATAAAATTTTTTAGGGTTATCAGAATTTATGGCTACTCAAGAAAAGAAGTTTGTCATACTATTGAACAGTTTGATTTTAGCAAAATGTTTCAGATGTAAACTTTGGGAAAACTCTAAGCATGTATCCAAACAGCTGGAAAAAATTGGTAGGTGCAGGAAATGTATTCATTGTTCACTTGACCCCTTGATCACTTGACATCCCGTTATTCATCAATTTGTTCAAGCAGGCATCAGTAACATTTCCATTTGACCCCATCACGTGACAGTATCTTAATTGTTAATATATGTAATTTTTTTTACTTTTTAAATATTTGAAAAACTACTTTCTGATAGATATAAATGTTTTACTTTAAACAGGAAGGACTAAATAAGGTATGGAATTTTTCTTGAAGTTGCGATTTCATTTGCTTCTGCTTAAGAAATTATTCCATTTTTAGTTAATTGGAAAATTAGAAAAAATGAATATCACCATTAAAAATTATTTTCAAACCAAGAATAACATTTCATTTTTATTTCATAGCTATGTGATTGTTGCTCTATATTCCACCCTTTTTTTGAGGGGTGGAAAAGATTGGGTCATACCCGGGCTACCCTAATGATGTTCAGGGGACAATACTGTGTGGGGGATGGGTCTAAAGCTACTGAATGCAAATTATAGCTCAATCCCTTTGAACAATTGCCCCAACCCTTCTCTCTTCCACTTTTTTTTTTTTTGCTTTTGGCGCACACCCGGTGATGCTCAAGGGTTACTCCAGGCTCTTTGCTCAGGAATTACTCATGGCGGTGCTTGGGGGACCATATGGGATGCCGGGATTGAACCTGTCGGCCACATGCAAGGCAAATGCCCTACCTGCTGTGTGATCGCTCCGGCCCCCTCTCTTCCATTTTTATGACTTTTGCTTCAGTCTTAATGACAAGGTACAGAATTAGCACTGCTGGATTATTCCTGGTTCATTACTACAAATTTTATCATCTATTGACACCTATATCTTAACTTTTTCTGTTCTAAATAAAAATAGGATATTAGTATCCTATTCATACAGAGTATGTAGACAAATTATTATACCTGGTTATGTTCTGTTGGTGTACACCCGGCAGAGCAGATACCAGCTTTCCCGTTGAACCCCCCTACATTCCATGGACCACGAGAGCAACTTCCAACCTGAGTCCACTATCCCGATAGAGCCTCAGAAGAACCCAGAGGAACCCCCACACCTTGCTGGTAGCGATCTTCACCATCCACACTCTGAAGCTCATAAGATCTCCACCCAAGAGATTAAGCCAGTCTCCAGCCTGGCTTGTCAGAAACCAGCCTACAAGGACCCACCCTTCAGAGACCCGCCCTTCAGAGGAGAGTATTTCAAGCCCAGGAATGCTTGAGCCACAGACGAAGATACACCCAGCAGAGCAGATGCCAACTTTCCCGTTGCAGGGCAACTGCGTGCCACGCGATTTACCTCCAAATTAGCATGAATATTCTACCCACCCTTCTCAGAGAGCCCCATAAGCTACTGGAGTGGCGCCACCCGGCAGAGCCTGGCAAGCTGTCCGATGCATATTTGATATGTCAAAACCAGTAACAAAAATGTTTATTTTCCTGACCCCAAAAGAGCCCTTAATACGGCTGCAGTAAGAAAGGTGAATAAGCAGTGCCTAATAAAATTTCACGGCCAACCTAGGCTGCCAAAATGAAAAAGGACTAAAATGACTGTCTGTACTTGCAATGCATGTATGCTGGCATCGGAAGCATATATTGAGGATCTGATGGTGCAAGCACAAAAGATCAAGTACGACATCATTGGTCTGACTGAAACGAGGAGGCATCAGTCGCATCATGCTGTATTTGACACCGGAGAAGAATTGTTCCTTGGAACATGTGACAAAAAGAGGCATCGGTGGCATTGGTGTCCTTGTCAATACAAACATGGCCGTAAACATTGATTCATTTGAATGCCTAACAAACTGGATAAGACAATTACACTTGAAGAGATGTGGCCCACTGCCAGCAATTTCTATCTTCGTTGTCTACACACCAACATCCACATACAAGGAAGACGAAATTGAGAAATTCTACATGGAGCTGGAGGAGTTCTATAAAAAAGATCACACCTTCTACAAGATCGTAGTCGGTAATTTTAATGCCAAGATAGGACTGAAAAGATCGGCTGAAGAACTCCACATTGGGACCCATGGCCTAGAATGGAACGAACAGGGTGAGAGACTATCTGAGTTCATCAGTCCACCAAGACCATTCATGGGAACTCACAGTTTCAGAAGGCTGAAGTGAAACGTTGGACATGGGAATCCCATGATGGACAGTTCCACAATGAAATTGACCACATCATCTTCAATCGAAGGGTTTTGCCTGACCGATGTCGCTGTCGTCCCAAATTCCAAACAGGATCGGACCACCATCTCCTTCATGCAAAATTCTACTTCATGCAACAGGGAGAAAAGGCTGCAAAGTTTAAGAAGAGAACTCCCAGAATGACCACCAACTGGGAACTCTTTGGCACCATTGCGGCAACATGGGAAGATACCATCACTGACGACATTGATGAAGAATACAACCGACCGGTTCAGCACCTCCATGATTGTGCGAAGAATACTGAGAAAGAGATAAAGACACAAAAGGACGCCTGTCTTCAAAAACTCTCGAGCTCATTTGCCAACGTGGCAAGGTGCGAGCCTCATATGACCAAATGCTAACATCCAAGCTTGCAAAGCGATAAAGGAAGACGTCAAAGAGAGAAGAGCAGAAATATTGGAAGATGCAGCAAAAGCCGGGAAAAGCATTCACAACACCCGCCTGTCCTTCGCCAACTATAAGAGCAAGATGACTGCCCTCCAATGCCCTGATGGATGGTTTTATCACATCTTTCAGAAAGGCAATGGAGAAGATTATCCATGAATTCTACTCAGATCTCTTTGATAGCCACTTCCACCTGCCCACATACCAAATTCCACAGGATAGATATGTCATTCCCAACGTTCCCCCTTCAGATATCCGGCATGGCATTTCGTCGGTAAAGAAGGGGAAAAGCACTAGGCCCAGACAAAGTCAGACCCGAACACCTGAAGAATCTGCCATCAGTACTCATCTGTACACTAGCTCGGCTCTTCACACGCTACCTGTCCGAATGCAAGGTGCCCTCCCAATGGAAAACCAGCAGGACAGTTCTACTGTTCAAGAAGGGAGACATTCACAGCATTGGCAACTATTGCCCCACCTGCCTGTTGTCCTTCATCTACAAGCTGTTCACTCGAGTCATTCTGAACAGGATTGGCAGAATATTAGATGAAGAGGGAACCATGCAAGCAAGCTGGCTTCCAAAAAGGATTCAGCACAATTGACCATATCCACACAGTAACCAAGCTCATTGAGGTTTGTAGGGAGAACAAGATGCCGCTCTGTCTCACGTTCATTGATTTAAAGAAAGCCTTTGATTCTGTAAGACTGAAGTAGTCATCAAAGCCCTAGCCAAACAGGGCGTTCAATCCCAATACATCAAGATCCTTCGTGAGCTGTATTACGGATTCACCACCAGTATCTCACCATTCTACAAGGAAGTGATCATTGATGTCAAAAGAGGGGTTCGACAGGGTGATACCATTTCACAAAAACTCTTCAGTGCCACACTCGAGAACATCATGCGACAATTAGAATGGGAAGGAATGGGAGTGAAGATAGATGGTCAGCAACTACACCACCTCCGCTTTGCCAATGAATTTGTTCTAATAACACCAAACATTAGCCAAGCGGCACAAATGCTGACTGACTTTGACCGAGAATGTGAAAAGATAGGTCTACAGCTGAATCTAAACAAAACAATGTTCATGAAAAATGAACTAGTTCCAGAGGCCCCATTCACTCTCAATGGAACAGACATCTCTGAATGCAGCAGTTATGTGTACCTAGGTCGAGAAATCAACATGATGAACGACCTAAAACCTGAGCTGCGCAGGAGGAAGAGAGCGGCATGGAATGCCTTCAAAGGCATCGAAGAAATAGCTAAAAGGACAAAGAACCTCCGGCTCCGGGCACATCTCTTTGACTCCACCGTTCTCCCTGCATTAACATACACCTCAGAGACCTGGGCCCTACGAAAGCAGGATGAGAATACTATTTGGGTCTCCCAGAGAGGAATCGAAAGAGCTATGCTTGGAATATCACTCCTCACTCAAGTGAGAGAAGGAATCCAGAGCTTCCGACATCCCTCGCTATTCCAGAATCAGGGACGCTGTCTCGTTTGCCAAGGCATCGAAAATCAGATGGGCTGGACATGTCATGCGATTTGGAAACGTCCGCTGGACTAGAGCTGTTACCAAGTGGATCCTACAGCTGTCAAAAGATCACGTGGCCGCCCACCTACAAGATCGTCAGACTTCTTTGTCAAGACCCTGAACGAACAGTTTGAGGGTCTTCATATTCCTGAATCAACCAGATGCCATTGGGCTACATTGGCACGTGATAGGGTCCAATGGAAATGTTACTGGCGCCCACTCGAGCAAATCGATGAATAACAGGATTCAAGTGATCAAGTGATGTTCTATCTGATTCATGGTATAAACTGGCATCTGGCTTATGATATGAATTGGAAGCTCTAGAAGTTGCCAATTACAAATAATGGGATAAACTCAAGCACTCTCAAGTTTCCTAATTTGGTGCTTTTGGCTTTGTGAGATTTTTACTTTGGGAGGTACAGGGTAAGGGGAGCTATACCTGGCTGTGCTCCGTGCTTAATTCTGATTCTGTGCTCAGGGATCACTCCTTGTAGGGCTTGGAGTCAGCTGCATGAAAGACAAGTGTTTTACCTACTATACTATTGTTTGTTGTAATTTAAATGCTTAGTTCTTTATATATCTTGGATATTAGTCTTTTGATGGATGATGTGTGAATTTTTTTCTCTGGAAATAAGATAGTTTTATTTTAGGTCTCATTTATTTCACAGTGAAGATCTTAGCTTTTTTGTTTGATAGAGCCTCAATTCTTTATTTTCTTTATTTTTGCTTTTTTCTAATTGCCAATATCATGACTCTATAGTCAGACTCTTGGACAATATGGGACATTTATTACTGTGTGTCTTTCCATGTATTTTATAGGAAAAAGTTTGACATCAAAGTGTTTAATCCACTTTTCCATAATAATAAGAGAAATGCTTTAACAAGTTAAAGAATAGCTAAGCTGTGCATAAGGAAATATCAGATCTATACTAATAATTAATATGTTTGTCTTAGATATGATAGTAATATTTTGGAATTTTATGCTTCTAACAATATCTTCTATTTTGGGATTTGGGTAAATTCATTCACAAGAAAAAATAAACATAAATTTTAGTTTCTTAAAATACAAATAACAGAAAAAAGATGGAAGTAAATTTGATGTATTGAAAGAACAAAATTAAAGCTATGTGACCAAAAAAATTGTAAGAGGAGAATGGTATAAAATTAGATGAGAGTTATCTTGTGTTAAACTTTCATAGTTAAGAGGGTTTGGCTGTAGTAAGGAAATTGCCACTTTATTCTAAATGTTTCTGTAAGATATTGTAAGATGTTTCTGTAAGTTTTAGGTAGAGGAATAGAATGATCTGATTTAGGTACAAAATCACATAGATAACTTTCTAAAACAGTTCAGAGAACTGTCTGAAATAATTCCCATCCTAAATAATGTTGTTATTGTTCAGCAAATGTTAATAGTAGATCTCTTGATACTTGCCCTATGAATCATATATGGCCAAACTAAGGGTTGCATCAACTGTGGACCATAGTTCCTCTTTTTAAAATAAAGTTAATGCATGACTTATTTTGGTTTGGAAAATAAATTAAACAATCAAATGATGTCATAGCCAAAATAATTGACCTGAAATGTTCAATGACATCATTTGATTGTTTAGAAAAAAAATAGAAAAATTTAATAATTGTCTAAATCTTAATAATTGTACTGACATTATTGTTAAATGTAAGTATGGATTTAGTTTTAAAAATGAATATTTAGAAAGTACTATTTAATTTCCCACAGGTATATCATTATCAAATGCAATGGTTAATGCAGGTTTGACTTCCTTTAAAAAAATAGAAGAAACAAATGCAAGAGAACTTGAACTGGTATTTAATGTTTACTTATTTCTAATGTTTCCTGATTTCTACCTATATTTTTAAAGTCTGTCTTTTTGTCTTTAATTATGCTAAAAATAATTTTCCTTTCATTGTCATCTTTCAGTTTATTGGGGTTTAAAAGAATTATTAAAATTATTGACACTTAAAATATTTTACTAAGATTATTTTAGAGTTGTAGTAAAAAATATAATGATATGTTTTTAGATTTTAAATAGACACCCGCCTTTTGGAACACAAATAAAAGAAACTGTAATGTATCTTCCAAAATATGAGCTTGAAATAAAACAGGTAATTTTTTTAAGTTTCTTAGATACTTTTTTAAGGCATTTTTCTTTTTTAAAAGTACTTTGTCTTTTCAAAAATAAAATTATTTATGACTGATTTGGGACTGAATCTGAGTTATAACATTATTTGTAACACTTTTTTGGTTTTCTTTTGTTTTTAAAGATTACAAGATATAATGAATCCACAGCAGAAATATTAGTGACCATTATATTAAAAAACTTTGAACAGCTACAAACTAAAAGAACAGCACCAGATTCTCACTATGTTACCTTAATCATAGGTGATGCCGATAATGAACTGGTTTTTAAGCATAAAATTATGTAAGTGTTAAAATTATATTATTTGATTTTATTTTTAGGCATATACTATAATAAAATTACACAGAGAAAAGGAAAATAAAGTCACTGTATAATTAATTGAATTACACAACTAATTAAAAATTTTGAGTCTGTATGGGGTAGTTTCTCTAATAAATGAGATATTGGCATTGGATATATTGTTTTACATTGTTATATTTGGTACTCAAAGGAACAAAGAGAAAAATCACTAGCATCTAAAAACAAGTAACAATAGTTCCCTGATGTTGAAATTTATAATTGTGTTGTTTTTATCTAGTCATTCCTGATCTTACTACTGTTTAAATGCAATCTTCCTTCTACTCACTTGAAAATGTAGCTTCTGTTATGAAGTTATATTATGAAGAATCTAAAAATCTTCTATAGATCCATTGTAGGGATCATAGCAGTTATATCCAATGTATGGAGAAGGTGTCTTCCTCTGTTTGTTTGTATTTCGTGCCACACGTGTCAATATTCAGAGCTTAAAAAGACTGGGTCCCCTGGGGAAGACCCCAGAGCCATGGAAGAGCCTGGCAAGCTACCCGTGGTGTATTGAATATGCCAAAAACAGTAACAACAATGGACCTTATTCCCAATGAATGGAGACTTTACTGACGCCCGCTCAAGCAAATGAACAGTGGGAAGACAAGTAACAACTACTGACTGTGCTCAGGGTTCATACCTCACAGGGCTCAGGGAACCATAAAGGGTGCTGAGAATTGAACACAGGTCAGCCACTTGGAAGGTAAGCTCTCTACCACTGTACTCTCTCCAAGTTGAAGTATCACTGTATCACTGTCTTTCCGTTCATCATCGATTGGCTCGAGCGGGCACCAGTAACATCTCCCTATGTCCTGTCTCATGCTAGTAGAGCCCAAGGGCACCTGCTTGCTCCAGGAACATAAAGAGCCTCAATCCATTCCACCAGGTCATGGGAATGAGATCTAAAATTGGACCGCATATCAAATACAACACGGGTAGCTTGCCAGGCTCTGCTGTGCAGGTAGCATACTCTTGTAGTCATCTCTAAATCCAGCATTTATTGATGAACCGCGCGGCCGCCGATATGCTGGTCTGCTGGGTGGAGTTCTGGCGAGAGGGAAGTCCGGATGTGGAAAATGGAGGCCCTCATGGAGTGGGGGTTGTCTGGCTTGTTGCAAGGTTCTGCTGGGGTGGCGGGCCAGGGCTAGAACCCACCATCCCTCCCAGGCGCCTCGTGAGCGGCTGGGCACAGGGAGAGCCAGTAGCAGCTCTGCCCCATGTCTGTGAATGTAAGATAGAGGCCCGTTTGGCTGTGGAACCCACCGAAAGCTGAGTCTCTCTCTCAGCCATAAAAGGTCGGACTCGCTAAAGCAATCAGGCCTGGTTCTGAAGAGTTTTCTCTCCGACTCCCGCTCAGGGGCCTGTGTTGAGGGATGCCGGCAGTGTGTGGAGTCAGCGAAGAGAAAAGTGAGGCAAGGCAGGCGGGTCTTTGAAATTCTACATTTTCATTCTCAGCGGTGAACTTTCTTCTCCCTTAAATTATTATAAACTTTTGCTGCTGTTTAAAAAGCGTGAAGATGTCTCACAGTCCTGATGTGAAGGAAGACCCTGTGGAATGTCCGCTTTGCATGGAGCCCTTGGAGATAGATGATATCAACTTGAAGTACCTTCCTTTAAACCCTCTCTCCAGTCTATTCTCTAATAGTATTATTTTCTCACAGGATGTTATAAACAAATTCTAAAGATATAACAATTATAGTGTATATTTTTGAGTACTTATATGTTTGAGGTTCTAAGTTAATCTTCGTATGAGAGATATTATATACATTTTGTAAAGGAATATATTAAGATGAAGAGAGTTTCGTCAGTTTGTCCAAGGATATAAAACTAGTTCATAGCAAAGAGTAGATGTGAATCCTGGAAAATTTAGTAATAAAAAAATTTCACACACTTGAGCTAGTGATGCTAACCATATTACTAGAATGACCATAACTCTGAAATGGGAATCCCCAAAATGCTGCCAAGCAAGATTCCTAAAGGGACTACCATTACTAGCATGATATCCCCTTCTCTGGTAACTCTTCTGCCAACAAGCTTTTGCAACGCTTAATAGAGTATATGATGATTGTATTTATCTTTAACATTTGTGACAATTAAGTCTTATGATAGTTTAACTGCATAAGATTTGATGAGTTCAGTCACAGAATTGGTTGAGTGTATATAAATTTAGGGCACCTCAATGCAAGGTGCCCTCCCAATGGAAAACCAACAGTACAGTTCTACTGTTCAAGAAGGGAAACATTCACGACATTGGCAACTATCGCCCCATATGCCTGTTGTCTGTCATCTACAAGCTGTTTACTCGAGTCATCCTGAACAGGATTGGCAGAACACTAGATGAAGGACAACCATGCGAGCAAGCCGGCTCCTGAAAAGGATTCAGCACAATTGTCCATATCCACACGGTAACCAAGCTCATTGAGGTTTGTAGGGAGTTCAAGATGCCACTCTGTCTCACGTTCATTGATTTAAAGAAAGCCTTTGATTCTGTGGAGACTGAAGCGGTCATCGGAGCCCTAGCCAAACAGGGTATCCAAACCCAATACATCAAGATCCTTCGTGAGCTGTATTACGGATTCACCACCAGTATCTCACCATTCTACAAGGAAGTGATCATTGATGTCAAAAGAGGGGGTTTGACAGGGTGATACGATTTCACCAAAACTCTTCAGCGCCACCCTCGAGAACATCATGTGACAATTAGAATGGGAAGGAATGGGAGTGAAGATAGATGGTCGGCAACTACACCACCTCCCGCTTCACTGATGACATCATTCTAATAACACCAAACATTAGCCAAGCGGCACAAATGCTGGCTGACTTTGACCAAGAATGTGGAAAGATAGGTCTAGAGCTGAACCTCAACAAAACTATGTTCATGAAAAATGAACCAGTTCCAGAGGCACCATTCACTCTCAATGGAACAAACATCTCTGAATGCAGCAGTTATGTGTACCTAGGTCAAGAAGTCAACGTGATGAATGACCTAAAACCTGAGCTGCGCAGGAGGAAGAGAGCTGCATGCATTGCCTTCAAAAGCATCGAAGAAATAGTAAAAAAGACAAAGAACCTCTGGCTCCAGGCACATCTCTTTGACTCCACTGTTCTCCCTGCATTAACATACGCTTCAGAGACCTGGGCCCTATGAAAGCAGGATGAGAACGCTATTCGGGTCTCCCAAAGGGAATCAAAAGAGCTGTGCTTGGGTTATCAACCTCACTCAAGTGAAAGAAGGAATCCGGACTTCCGACCTCCATCACTGTTTCAGAGTCAGGGACGCTGTCTTATTTGCCAAGGCATCGAAAATCAGATGGGCTGGACATGTAATGAGATTTGGAGACGACCACTGAACTAGAGCCATTACCGACTGGATTCCACAGCATGTCAAAAGATCATGTGGCCGCCCACCTACAAGATGGTCAGACTTCTTCAAGACCATGAATGAATGAATGGTTTGAGGCTCTTCATATTCCTGAAACAACCAGATGCCATTGGGCTACATTGACATGTGATAGGGTCAAATGAAAATGTTACTGGCGCCCGCTCGAGGAAATCGATGAACAACGGGATGTCTAGTGATCTAATGATATGAATTTTTAGTTATGAACTTCTTCAACTTAAAAAGGCACTACTGAAGCTCTCACATATATGTGTTATTTACATGTAGCCAGTTTAAAGTGTTGTCTGGGAACATCTATGAGTGCTCCTCTTCTGGAGGAATCTCCCAAGAACCTAGGAGTTATAGCTGGGAGAAAGCGTCTCAATAGAGTCTCTGGGAACAAGAAGACTTTTCCCCTGAGTCCTTCCACTACTGCTTACAGTGGAACAGTGTTCACCACTCTTGCTCTAATCATGAAAAATCTGTTGTGAAAAAAAAATAAAGTGTTGGTGATTTAGGGGCAAGCTTCTAAGTCATGGACTACTGCTAGTAACTCTTCAGGTAAGCCTAAAAATGCGACCTAGAATCAGTTGTGTCCTAATTTGGAAAATTGTAGTTGTAATAGCATTGTTGACACTCTTTGTTCTTCTCAGAATTAGTAGAAAGTCATTTTTAAGTAGCTTAGTTTATTACTTTGGATCATTTAGTCCTTAAAACTTAATGAGTTGTTTCATTTAGTGTTTAGGTCACTATTTAAATGATAAAAGAGTGTTACTCATTTATCTTAGAGTGTTGCTCTTTTTCAGGGATTCTGTTTTGCTGAAAAGTGGTAACTGGAGTAAAAAAATTGATGTGAGGAAAGCTCTTATATCAGAAGATCTTAGCATAAATCTAATTAGTTCCGAATATGGTAAGTTCATTGACTTAAAGATAGCATGAATGTAAAGAATTTAATGGCATTTAAAAAGTATTCCTTTATACCAAAACAGAAAAGCAAGATAAAAATAAGAATTTAAATGTGAATAACTTTGAGATATTTTCTTATTTAGTAACAAAAAAAGATAGCATGGTCCTAAATAACAAAATTAGAATTTTATCTCTTTATAGATGTTTTAATTTTTTTAAATAGTTGAATTTAATTATTATAGGATTTGGTTTTATTTTTTATGATCATAGTTGTATAAAATTTAATTTGTTTTATTTCCTGAACTATTAGCCCTATCAGTTCACAATTTTAAAAGTATAGGGGACAGGGGCCAGAGTGATAGCAAAGCAGGGAAGGCATTTTCCTTGTACACAACCGACCCAGGTTCGATCCCCAGCATCCCATATAGTCCCATGAGCACAACCAGGAGTAATTCCTGAGTGCAGAGCCAGGAGTACTCCTGAACATTGCTGGGTGTGACCCAAAAAGAAAAAAAAAAGTATAGGGTACAGAGAAATAGTATATAGGGCAGGGTGTTTGCCTTGTTGCAACCTACCTGGGTTCAATTCCTGGCATCCTGTATGGTATCCTCAGTCTGCCCCAAGTGATCCCTGAGCCAGGAGTAAACCCTGAGTGTCGGGAGCCACTGGGGTCCCCAACAGTAACAGGACAGAAGTTTTCTTCTACCTCCAAGGCCGCGGGGAACGGATGAAAGCTCATAAGTCCGGCTCAGTTCCAAAAAAGGCTTTTAATAGTACAAAAGCTCCACCCCGAATCCAATATAATGAAAGAACTCTAGCTCTGGTCAGAACTTAGACCATACACGAGAGCCCAAGTCTCCCACCAAAGAAGATCCTACCAGAAAGGAGTTCCACTAAAGAGAATCCTACCAGGGAGGAGACCTACCCAAAAAAGGGGGGCAAGTGCCTCAAGTCAGTTCCCTTATATACACCAAAAGTAAACCTAACTGTTGACAGGGAGGGTCCTGTCAACGAAGAACCCTAAACAGCTTCTAGATAGTAGAAGAGTGTAGAAGGGTGGTGCCACACCCTATTATAGGTATAGACAAAGGAGTATGCCAATGTAAAACACTGGAGAGAGGGGTGGGGCTGGTATAAAATAAAACACATTAATTTTATGGGCTTCATGTAATCTTGATGGTACCCACAAGGTCCTTCTTATTTATTATCTTCACCAGGGTGATTCTGAGTATCTTGATCTCTGTATACGAGGGTCACCCTTGCCTGTATCACTTGACTTCCCGTTCATCATCGACTGGCTCAAGCGGGCACCAGTAACATCTTCATATGTCCTGACTCATGCTAGTAGAGCCCAAGGGCATCTGCTTGCTCCAGGAACATAAAGAGCCTCACACCATTCCATCAGGTCATGGGAATGAGGTCTATAATTGTTACTGGTATTTGGCATATCAAATACGACACGGGTAGCTTGCCAGGCTCTGCAGTGCGGGTGGGATACTCTTGTAGTCACCTCTGATCTCCAACATTTATTTATTATGAAGAGCTGATCACAGCAAGCTGGGCTGTGTTCGGCTTTTCTGCTGGGTGGGGTTCTGACGAGAGGGGGAGTCCACATGTGGAAAATGGCAGCCCTCATGGAGTGGGGGGTCCTCTGGTTTCTTGTGAGGCTCTACTGGGGTGGCAGGCCAGGGCTAGAACCTGCCATCCCTTCCGGGCACCTTGTGATCAGCTGGGCACAGGGAGAGCCGGTAGCAGCTCTGCCCCATATCTATGAATCTTGACATAGATACACCCTTGCCTGTGTGAGGGCAAATTAGTATGATCCTTCCTATGATAGTATCAGCATAGCTAGGGTGGCAGTCTCCTGGTAAATTGTAACTATCCCACGCTGGGTGCAGTGTGTATAATGAGGAGCTGTGCCCAATCTAGATAACATTAGAAGTCTTAGTAGATGTATAATAAGTCAGAAGATACTCATTCAGTATCAAGGTGACTTCTGTAACTGCCACACCCTCCATCAGTGTTTACATAAAAGAGAGATCTCATTAGTATGAACCTTGGCTTAAGAACATGTAAATAGATTAAGCTGTGAGTGGATAAAACAGCAAAGCTCCCAAGCTAGCTAGGCCTGTCATCCAACAGCTGAGCATCACCAGATGTGACCAAGAAACCAAAAACAAAAAAAATTATCAAATATAAGAACAAATAATTTGTATGACATATGGATTTATATTGATTATATAATGCTTTTTATCTGTTCTTGCTTTTTTTTTCAGTTGGACTTGATATTCAGAAGAAATTTACAGTCTATTACTTAGGACCCAAGAAATTTGAAAATCAGATAATTATGCAAAAGAAATCAGAAATAGAAGTATCTCATTCTAACTATTCAGATAGATCTAACATAGTAGGATCTAATAAAGGTAAATGCTACATTCCTATTTTTCATTAGAGTAAAGATGTCTTCACTTGTATCACTTGTCTTCCCATTGATCATCGATTTGCTCAAGCAGGCACCAGAAACATCTACATAGGTCCTGTCATGTGCTAGTGTAGCCCAAGGGCATCTGCTCGCTTCAGGAACATTAAGAGCCTCAAACCATTCCATTCAGGTCATGAAAATGAGGTCTATAATTGTTACTGGTATTTGGCATATCAGATAAGACACAGGTAGTTTGCCAGGCTCTGCTGTGCGGAAGGGATACTCTTGTAGTCACCTCTAATCTCGTGCATTTATTGATGCACCACACGGGTACAAAGCAGCCTTGCCAGCTGGGCTTGTGATCAGCTGGGCACAGGAAGAGCTGGTTGCAGCGCTGCCCCCTGCGTGAGTCTCTGGATCAGGCATACCTGGGTTGGACTTGAAAAAGACTGCTGTAGTAGGGTCAATATATATTATATACTACTTTGAAATAGTAGGTACTCTGGAATTGATCACTTGACATCCCGTTATTCATTGATTTGCTTGAGCGGGTGCAAGTAACATTTCCATTTGACCCTATCATGTACCAGTGTAGACCAATGGCATCTGGTTGCTTCAGGAATATGAATAGCCTCAAACCATTCCTTCAGGGTCTTGGCGAAGAAGCCTGACCATCTTGTAGGTGAGCGGCCACGTGATCTTTTGACATCCCGTGGATCCACTCGGTAACAGCTCTAGTCCAGCGGTAGTCTCCAAATCACATTACATGTCCAGCCCATCTGATTTTCGATGCCTTGGCAAACGAGACAGTGTCTCTGACTCTGGAAGAGCGACTAAGGTCGGAGCTCTGGATTCCTTCTCTCACTTGAGTGAGGCGTGATATTCTGAGCATAGCTCTTTCGAGTCCTCTCTGGGAGACCCGAATAACATTCTCATCCTGCTTTCATACGGCCCAGGTCTCTGAGGCATATGTTAATGCAGGGAGAACAGTGGAGTTGAAGAGATGTGCCCAGAACCAGAGGTTCTTTGTCTTTTTAGCTATTCCTTCGATGCTTTTGAAGGCATTCCATGCTGCTCTCTTCCTCCTGCACAGCTCAGGGTTTAGGCCGTTCATCATGTTGACTTCTCGACCTAGGTACACATAACTGCTGCATTCAGAGATGTTTGTTCCATTGAGAGTGAATGGGGCCTCTGGAACTAGTTCATTTTTCATGAACAGAGTTTTGTTGAGGTTCAGCTGTAGACCTATCTTTCCACATTCTCGGTCAAAGTCAGCCAGCATTTGTGCCGCCTGGCTAATGTTTCGTGTTATTAGAACGATGTCATCAGCAAAGCGGAGGTGGTGTTCGTCGCTGACCATCTATTTTCACTCCCATTCCTTCCCATTCTAATTGTCGCATGATGTTCTCGAGGGTGGCACTGAAGAGTTTTGGTGAAATCGTATCACCCTGCTGAATCCCTCTTTTAACATCATTGATCACTTTGTTGAATGGTGAGATCCTGGTGGTGAATCAATAATACAGCTCACAAAGGATCTTGATGTATTGGCCCTGTTTGGCTAGGGCTTCGATGACCGCTTCAGTCTCCACAGAATCAAAGGCTTTCTTTAAATCAATGAACGTGAGACGGAGTGGCACCCTGGAACTCCCTACACACTTTAATGAGCTTGGTTACTGTGTGGATATTGTCGATTGTGCTAAATCCTTTTCGGAAGCCAGCTTGCTCGCATGGTTGTCCTTCATCTAATGTTCTGCCAATCCAGTTCAGGAAGACTCGAGTGAACTGCTTGTAGATGACAGACAACAGGAAGATGGGGCGATAGTTGCCAATGTTGTGGATGTCTCCCTTCTTGAACAGTAGAACTGTCTTGCTGGTTTTCCATTGGGAGGGCACCTTGCATTCGGACAGGTAGCGTGTGAAGAGCCGAGCCAGTGTATTGATGAGTACTGAAGGCAGATTATTCAGGTGTTCAGGTCTGACTTTGTCTGGGCCTTGTGCTGTTCCCTTCTTTACTGACGAAATGGCATGTCGGATTTCAGAAGGAAGAATGTTGGGAACGACATATCCATCCTGCAGAATTTGGTATGTGGGCAGGTGGGCGTGGCTATCAAAGAGATCTGAGTAGAAGTCATGAATAATCTTCTCCATTGCCTTTCTGGAAGATGTGATAGATCCATCAGGACGTTGGAGGGCAGTCATCTTGGTCTTAAATATTTATAAGACATATATATATACATATATATATCCACAATCTGGAAGGGAAGGAAAAAAGAAAGAGATAGAGAGAAAGGGAAAGAATAAAGAACCTGCCATGGAGGCAGGCTAGGGGAGGGGGAGGGAATCGGGGACATTGGTGATGGGAAATGGGCACTGGTGGAGGGATGGGTGCTGGAACACTGTATGGCAGAAACCCAAATATGAACATCTTATAAACATCTTTGTAATTGTATATCTCACGGTGGTATAATATTTTATTCAATATGCCAAAACTAGTAATAATAAAATACTTTAAAAAATAAAATTAAAAAAATAAAGAAAGAAATATTCATATACTGATATGATAAGCAAACATGCTTTAGTTTCCATTCCTGACCAAATCTGACAACTCTGCCTTGAAATTTGAGTCATCTCTAAGATTGGAACCCACGATCTGTTTGCACCCTGGAAAAAATGTGTGTGATCACTGTGCACCACCATGTGGTAATGCTTAGAAAAGCTTCTGTTAGAAAGTTTTAGAGTAAGGAGCAAAGCAATGCCTAATGCCAAAACAATTTGCAACCTGTTTCCTTCTGTCTTCTCACTCACAGACAACATATTCTTTTCTTTATAAATAAAATTACTTGGGAAAAACTAAGACAGTCAGTTAGTGAACTGGGAAAGCACAGTAGTTGAGAAATAAGGTTCTAGCCTAAGACTACCTAAATTAAAATCTCAGAGTTATATTTATTATTTGCGCGTAGACTCAAACATTTTACATAACCTCTTATGAATTACTTTACTCATTTATTTTATTTGTTTTTGCTTTTGGGTCACACCCAGCAATACTCAGGGTTTTTTCCTGGCTCTGCACTCAGGAATTACTCCTAGCAGTGCGCAGGGGACCATATGGGATACCGTTAATTGAACCCAGTCAGCCGCGTGCAAGGCAAATGCCCTACCTGTTAGATTATTGCTCCAGCCCCACTTTACTCATTTTTGAAATGGAGTTATGATAGGACTGTGTTAACCAGCAGATGGCCAACAATAAAGAGACGTTTCAGGAAAATCTAGAACATTGAAAGAAAGCCCTAAAAAAGTAAATAAAAGATGAACTAAAAAGCAATTGAATACTTTATGAATGTACTACAACTTCAATTTAAAATAACTTACATATAAGAAAAGTTAAATATTGTTTCAACCAGTAAACTTCAGCTTTGAAGTCTAGGTAAGACTTCAGTGTCTTAATAGTTTTGTTCCATCTTCACTACTTTTCTCAGTGATTTTCCAATTATATCATTTATTTCAAAATGCAAATTTTATTTTGTTCCTTTTTGGTTAAATAATTCAGTGGTGGGGCTGGATTAATAGTACAACAGACAGGGCACTTACCTTGCATGTCAACCTAGTTCAATCCCCAGCACTCCATATGGTCCCCTAGTCTCCCCCCCATCGCTCCCTCCCCTGCCAGAGTGATCCCTGAGTGCAAAGCCAGAAGAAAGTCCTGAGATCTTTGAGTGTGAACCAAAACCAATATATAATTGAGTGGCTTCCCATAACTCTTAGGATAAAATAGTTGTATTATTAGTACCCCTACAAATGTTGAGGCTATCACACAATCAACCAGTCCCTAAGAAGCAGTGGAGTAGTAGATTTTGTGTATGTAGTCTTGCCTCACCTCAGTAGTATTGGTTGATAAGGCCACAGGAGACCTAAATGGATTGAAACAGTTTGTTGTTTATCCAAACAGCAGAGCAAGGTCAGCATGGTATCAGCTGTTTGTATTTCTAATGTCATAAAATGGCATTCAACTGAAGGAATCTGATAATGTGAATAGGGGTGCCTTTGTTTTCTGATAGTCAACTCTTATTGTATAGCCAGCATTTATACCTGAAAAGAGTGTAGTGGAAAGTTCTCTGCCTTACTGGAACTCGGGAAGCAGATGAGAAACTGCCTATGGAAGTCTTATGAAGATTAGGGACCTCTGAAAGCAAAGGAGACAGATGAGAACCAGCCTTTAATTGCTCCTCACAAGACTGTCTTTTATGTCACAAAGAAAATCAAGATTTTCTTTTTTTTTAATTGTTTAATTATATCACCATGAGATATACAGTTACAATGATGTTCATGTCTGGGTTTCAGTCATACAGTGTTCCAGCACCCATCCCTCCACCAGTGTCCATTTCCCACCAACAATGTCCCTCATTCCCCCTCCCCAGTCTGCGTCTATGGCAGGCACTTTGCCTCTTTTCTCTCTCTCTTTCTCTCTCTCTCTCTTCTCTCTCTCCCTCCCTCCCTTCTCTTTACACATTATGGCTTGCAATACATACATTTAGAGGTTATCATGTATATCCCTTTGCCTACATTCAATGCTCAGTTCTAGACTAGTATTATCATTTCCAATAATTATTAGTACACTGTTCCTTTCTCTGTCTTACCTAGCCTCTGACTCCCAGACATTTGCAGTAGATTCTACCCACTGACAAGACCTCCTGATCCATGTTTTGTTTGGCCTTGGTTATTGGTATCATGCTATTTTTTTATATCCTGCAAATAAATGCAGTCATTCTATATCTGTCCTTTTCCCTCTGGCTAATTTCAAAATCAAGTTTTTCTGTAGAATACAAAACAGAGAAGGGGAGACTAGAATTACATTTGTGAAGGACCTTGACTATGTAATTGTTCTGTCTATAGAAAATAGCCTAATATTTCTAAGTAGGTAAATGATCTGCCCAGAGTTAGAAGGATTAATTAAACAGCAATGTATAGAATAATTTCCAATGTGGCAGGACTGGTGTCAAGTGGCCATGTAACTAAGTGACAGAAGATAAACTCTGCAGTAAAACTTCACTGCAAAGCCATGTCTCATGTTGTGAAATATAATGTCTAAATCTTTCAAAGGCCAGTGGAATGAATACATTTGTATTTGAGGACAACTGGCATTTTTAAACTTGCCATAGCATGGGAGATGGGCACTGGTGGAGGGACGGGTGCTGAAACACTGTATGACCAAAACCCAAACATGAACTTTTTAATTATATATCTTTTTATTTGTATGGAGATGGGCACTGGTGGAGGGACGGGTGCTGAAACACTGTATGACCAAAACCCAAACATGAACTTTTTAATTATATATCTTTTTATTTGTATATCTCACGGTGGTATAATAAAATACTTAAAAAAAATAAAATAAAATAAATAAACTTGCCATAGCAGATATGAGTATAAGAATAAAGTGAGTCATCTCAGAGAAATTGTAAGAATGCGTTTTGTGCTAGGTGATTCTTAAGAAGGGATTAAGCAGGGTCATTTCTAGATAGAGTACTCTCAGAAAGCAGGGTGGGTTTTTTTTTTGTTTTATTTGAGAAGTACATTTGGGCCACGTGGTGATGCTTAGAATCTATCCTTGGCTCTGCACTCAGAAATTGCTTCTGGCAGTGCTCAGGGAACCATATGGGATGCCAGGGGTCAAACCTGGCCAGCTGCTGCGTGTAAGATAAATGCCCTATTGTTTCTACTCACTCTAGCCCCAGAAACTGGGGTGTTGGATATTTTGGTAGATACTATCTTAGAGATAGAAGGAACTAGTTGTCATTGTGTTTGCCAGAAGAGGGAGATGTTTAGTTATTTTTGTGGTTCTTGAGTGTTCTTGTTTCTTTCAGAAATAGCTGCATTTTAATCTTATTTCTGATATCTGCTATAGTAACAGTGAAGCCTTCTTTAGATATTGTTTATACTCTGCTAGTTTCTAATGTTCTTTGGGAACATTATGGTTCACCTGTTATGTTCAGTTACTGTGACTGTTTTATTACTTTATCAGTACCCAGTATATTGATCCGCTTAGCCCTCAGGTGTCTAGTTATTTGCCTCAGGCTGTGAGCAACCTTATCCAAACTGCTGTAAATGCAGTATTGTCTAGATGTGCCATGCCCTTTAAGCATGGGCCCTGAAAATACAGAATGAGCAACCAAACCTTTGTAAAGGTTTTCAAACTCTTTAGTATCTCTAACATTTCTAGTTCACTTAAAAGCAATACTCTAACAAAAATAAACCTAATTCCAGTTTCCCTGTCTGTTCTTCAAGGGCCAGTTCAAATGTCTTTTCCTTTCCCCATGTTACCAGTAAGATAAAGAAAACGAATACTTAAAATAAAATAATAAATATACTTGGGTATATTCTATCTTAGGGAAGTCAAGCTGGAAGCAGTCTCTTCTTTGGACTTACACATCAAATTTCTCAAGTGCTTTAATTGTCCTGTAGCGTTTATTTCTAGCATATATTAACCTCTGGTGTCTTATCTATGAATTGCTGGCAGTGCTTCCTTCAAAATGCCATGAGGTTTACTTTTTATCAGATTCTTTGTTTTTTCTTTTGCCCATACCAGGAGGTGCTCAGAGCTTATTCCTGGCTCTGTGATCAGGGTTCGCCTCCTGGCAAGTTTTGGGGACTTTATGTGGTGCTGTGATCAATCCTGGTTGACCGTGTGCAAGGCAAGTACCCACTGTACTATTGCTCTAGCCCTTTTTTCCAGATTCTTTAAGCCTAAGTATAAAGCAGCAGAACAGTTTAAAAACTCCACACTATGGACAAAGAAATACCTCTAAGGGCACATGCTTTGCATACAGAGGTCCCAGTTTCAATTTCCAGTCCTGTGTAGCACCTGAGTACCACTGAATATAACCTTAGTTCTCCTCCCTTCCCATACTCTGGGTTTGAGCAGCACCTCATGGCAGATTCAAACACTGAACCACACAGCCAGGCATCACTGGGACTTGTTCCTGGGTTCCCTTGAGCATAACTTTAAGGCTGATAAAAATAATTAATAAATTAAAACTTCATCCGTATTCTTACCTCATTCAGGATAAGAGATACTGATATTCCCTTACACATTTGGCTCTGTGTAAGGGAGGTTGAATGATTAAAGTGACTTGGTGGACTTTGTGGAAGCTTGAATAGGGCTAACAGTGTGTTGGAATACTCTTTATTTTCAGCCCTACTTGCCAGCTCTGGATTTTGTGTTGTAAATGAAGGGTTTATTTTCGCTTTCCTGTAAACCCTATACATATGTGCTTGTGTTAGTACAAAGGATTTTTTTTTTTTTTGCATTTGGTCATTTTCCAGGCATTGTGGGTTTTTTTTTTTGTTTTTTAATTTATTTTATTATACCTCTGTGAAATACCTCCCATTGGAAAACCAGCAAGACAGTTCTACTGTTCAAGAAGGGAGATATCCACAGCATTGGCAACTATCGCCCCATCTTCCTGTTGTCTGTCATCTACAAGCTGTTCATTTGAGTCATCCTGAACAGGATTGGCAGAACACTAGATGAAGGACAACCATGCGAGCAAGCTGGCTTCTGAAAAGAATTCAGCACAATCGACCATATCCGCACAGTAACCATGCTCATTAAAGTGTGTAGGGAGTTCAGATGCCACTCTGTCTCACGTTCATTGATTTAAAGAAAGCCTTTGATTCTGTGGAAACTGAAGTGGTCATCGAAGCCCTAGCCAAACAGGGCGTTCAAACCCAATACGTCAAGATCCTTCGTGAGCTGTATTACGGATTCACCATCAGGATCTCACCATTCTACAAGGAAGTGATCATCAATGTCAAAAGAGGGGTTCAGCAGTGTGATACCATTTCACCAAAACTCTTCAGCGCCACCCTCGAGAACGTCATGTGACAATTAGAATGGGAAGGAATGGGAGTGAAGATAGATGGTTGGCAACTACACCACCTCTGCTTCACTGATGACATCATTCTAATAACACCAAACATTAGCCAAGCGGCACAAATGCTGGCTGACTTCGACTGAGAATGTGGAAAGATAGGTCTACAGCTGAATCTCAGCAAAACTCTGTTCATGAAAAATGAACTAGTTCCAGAGGCCCCATTCACTCTCAATGGAACAAACATCTCTGAATGCAGCAGTTATGTGTACCTAGGTCGAGAAGTCAACATGATGAACGACCTAAACCCTGAGCTGCGCAGGAGGAAGAGAGCAGCATGGAATGCCTTCAAAAGCATTGAAGCAATAGCTAAAAGACAAAGAACCTCTGGTTCTGGGCACATCTCTTCAACTCCACTGTACTCCCTGCATTAACATATGCCTCAGAAACGTGGGCCGTATGAAAGCAGGATGAGAATGTTATTCGGTCTCCCGGAGAGGAATCGAAAGAGCTATGCTTGGAATATCACGCCTCACTCAAGTGAAAGAAGGAATCGGAACTCTGACCTTCGTCAGAGTTCCAGTGTCAGGGACACTGTCTCGTTTCCCAAGGCATCAAAAATCAGATGGGCTGGACATGTAACGCGATTTGGAGATGACCGGTAGACTAGAGCCGATACCAACTGGATCCCACGGGATGTCAAGAGATCACGTGGCCGCCCACCTACAAGATGGTCAGACTTCTTCGCCAAGCGCTTTGAGGCTCTTTGTACTCCTGAAACAACCAGATGCCATTGGGTACACTGGCATGTGATAGGATCAAATGGAAATATTGCTGGCGCCTGCTCAAGCAAATCGATGATGTCAAGTGATCAAGTAATACCTCTGTGAAATATAGTTACAAAGATGCTCACGATTTCGGTTTCAGTCATACAGTGTTCCAGCACCCATCCCTCCACCAGTGAACATTTCCCAACACCATTGTCCCCAAATTCTCCCCCCTTCCTTCAGCCTACCTCTATAGCAGGCACTTTTCATCTTCTCTCTCCTCCCTCCCTCTTTCTTTCTCTCTCTCCCCTTCTCTTACATATTGTGAGTGACTTGCCACACATACATTTAGGAGTTATCATATATATATGTATATATATATATGTATGTATATATATATATGTATACATACATATATATATGTATATATATATATCCCTTTGCCTGTATTCAACGCTCAATTCTAATCTGGCTTTACCATTTTCAACAGTTAATAGAACCTTGGTATATATTTATGTCCCACAAATGAATGCAGTCATTCTATATCCATTTTCTTTCTAATTTCACTAAGTGTGATAATCTCCATGTTCATCCACTTGTAGGCAATTTTGTGACTCTGTTTCTTCTAACAGTTACATAGTATTCCATTGTGTAGATGTACCATAGTTTCTTCATCCAGTCTTCTGTTCTCGGGCATTCAGGTTGTTTCCAGATTCTGACTATGTGAATAGTGCTGCAATGAATATAGAAGTGCAGATGGTGTTTCTGCTGTGTGTGTTTGGGTCTCTGGGGTATATTCTCAGGATTGGTATTGCTGGGTAAATGGGAGCTCAATATCAAGTTTTTGGAGGAATGTCCATATTGTTTCCAAAAGAGCTGTACCATTCGGCACTCCCACTACCACCAACAGTGAATGAGAGTTCCTTTCTCCCCACATCCGCCCAGCAATGGTTGTTCTTGTTCTTTTGGATGTGTGCCAAGAAAAGTAACTGTGGTATGAGATGATATCTTATTTTTGATTTGATTTGCATCTCCCTGATGATTAATGATGAAGAGCACTTTTACATATGCCTTTTGGCAATAGGATTTTTTGTGTACACACAGGAAAACAGTTAAGACTGTATTGGCGAATTAATTATTCCTTGACAGCCATCGTATTTCCTAACTAGAAACCTCAGTTGCCCTTAGACTGATTCTAATTCCTTATAACTCAAAAGGAGGGTCCCACCATGGGACTGGATGGACCCAGAGCAAGCAGCCATCAATCACCCTAGCCTCTACATGGGACAACTAAGTGTCCTGCACCTTGTTCTGAGAACAATGCCATGGAGCAAGTTCTGTTCTGACCCAAAGATAGAGAGCAAATGTCATGGAACAAGCTCTGTTCTTGCCCAAAGATAAACACTGGATTGATGGGACCCTGAGGGTATTGGGAGTGCTCAATCTGGAGAGGGGAAAGCAATCTGGGCTATCGAGCACAATCTCCCCAGGAAAATATCACCCTATAAATTTAATCCTGGGTGTAGATAAATTTCAGTCTCTCTTACTGTGTGTATACAAGAATGACTAGAAATATTATTGAAATGATTGTATACCAGCCAAGGATGAGAGAAAACAACACACCTAAGGTTCCACCCTATAGCCCGAGGGAGCAGGGGCGTGGCCTCCTGGTGGTTTTGCCGAAGTAAGAAGCCTTTTCTTACTTCATTGTTTTAAGATAAAGAGCTTTACCTTTTGTAACTCCCTGCGCCCAATCTATTTTAAAGTACATATCGCTGAGAGACTTTATTTTGGTATGTGGTGGTATGTAGATATAGTTGAAATGAGGGGTGTGTGGAGAAAAATTAACGCCTTAGATTTTATAGAACTGGTGGTTGTGCTTCTTTGTCTATCAGTTGGAGGGAATGGTCGTTGGCCCCAAATGCGGCAGAGAGACATGCAGAACCCCAATATCTGTTGGGTACCCTAATCAGGCCCAACAATAGTGGACAGACTAATCCAACACAAATATTTTTTAATTATTACATATTGAATCGGCTCTCTGATACGTGATAGGGTCCAATGGAAATGTTACTGGCGCCTGCTCGAAGCAAATCGATGAATAATGGGATTCAAGTGATCAAGTGATAAATTGAATCAGCATTTTTCTTTCATTTTTAAAATTTGAATAACGTTTATATAAATAGATATGTTTTAGGGACAGAGCTTCAGATTTCTGCAAAGTATATGTTATTTCTTTCTTGCTTGCTTACTTGCTTGCTTGCTTTATCTATTCATCATCACACAGTGCTAGAAATCAAACTTGAAGATATTCCATGCAAAACATACACTTAACCCATTAAAATAATTTCTCAGCCAGAATATAGATTTTTATAGTCAGCTACTTTTACTGTATTGATAAATTGATTGGTGAATTTTTAGAATTTTCTGTATATTATATTTTCTGCACATAATGGTAGTTTTGATTCTTTGTTTCCAATTTGGATCCTTCATTGCTATGGTTGGATTCTGTTTAATAATAGTGATGACAGTGAATATACCTGTCTTGTAATTTATCTTAGAGGAGATGCTTTAATTTTTCATTATTGAACATTATTTTAGCTGTGAGTTTGTCATATGTAGTTTGACATACATATTGCTATGTCATATGTCATAATAATATGACATAAATAATATGTCATGTTAATTACCTTATGAAATAATTTTCTTCAATTTGTAAAATGGGCTGGCATTTGGAGAAGTATGAATTTATGATATTTTTATGCGGTCTAAAAGTAAAGAGACTAGATAAAAAATTTATTATAGTAAATTTATGATAACAGACATAGTAAAAATGCTTTCTTTTTAGAAATGACATCCTGCAGAAAGCCTGGAAACCGAGAATGTAATCACCACTGTAAAAATAAACAAACATGTGGACATGACTGCTGTAAGTTCCATAAAACAAGTTTATTTCATAACTTTAAAAAATACAGTAAAATTGTTTAAATGTTTTAGCCAAGGAGATAGCTCAAAGGGCTAGAGTACTGCCTTAAATCCACTAAGCCCCAAGTTCAATCCCTGAGGCATAGTCGCCCCAAGAATATTACTAAGTGTAGCCCTGATGACCCTAAATACTGCAGGACCAGAACAGTGCCTCATCACCAGGACCAAGAAATATCAGTGCCAGGCCCACTGATTGAACTGTAAGGGGCCATACAGCTGGACTGACTATAGCCAGAGTAGTCCTAGTTCCCATGAGTACTACTTAGGAACCCCATCACCCTCCACAAAAAAAGTAAAAGTCTCTGATGAATATTAATGACATCCTAATTATGTCTATGTACATTGTAAAGTATATAATTCAGTTTTTGTTTTCTGAGTAATATGGAAAAGAATAAAATTTTGAAGAAATTTGACTTTAATAAAATTTAGTCTCAGTAATCTATAATTTCTTCCTCATAGGTAAAATTGAGTTGCACAGAAGTCAGAAATGAAAGCATCAATAATTTCTTCATATTTATCAGATTTAAGAAACAGGAATGCTGTTTTATCTCTTCCCTCCAGCTAAACGCCTAAAGGTTAGTTTCAGTAGCATTTGTCCCTTGTTCAGCAATTAAATGTATATGAATATTCTTTGTTTTGCCTATCAGTTATATAGGTAACCAGAGTTACTCCAGAGTTACTTATAGGTTTGGTTAGAAATATAACCAGACCAGGAGATAGTACTGTGTTCAGAATACATGTCTAGCATATGCCTAATCCCACTTAAATCCCTGGCACCACAGGACCTCTGGAAAAATCACTGAGTGTAGCCCTGGAGGCCTCTTAAGAATTACCAGGGTGGCCCCGGTGATTCCTGGCATTGCACACTTGAGTCCTACCATATAGTCTAGTTGGTAGAATATCAGTGGAATTGGACTCCCTGAGCATTGCTTGGGAGGAACAGACCCCAAAGTAAAAAATATTGCCATTACTTATGGTGTTTTTTTCTAAAGGATATTAAATTCATATTCTTAAAATTCTGTAAATCTTCTTTGAAGACTTGGTTATATAGCGCCTTCCTTCATTTGCTTTTTTTAATGAGAAAAATATATATTACTTGGATTCACTATCAATTGAAACTGGACACTTGCCCCTTTCCTGGCTTATTGTTTACTTGACTGAACTGGAAAGTCAAGTTGATATTTGTTCATTCATCTAGATTAGTGTTTCCCAACATTTTCTTCCACTGTGGCCCAACCTTGTTTCCTCCCTGTGATCCTCTAGTCTTATTTCATAGCCACCATTTATGAAATTTTTAACTCTCGCCCCTAGAAATATCTTAAGGGCCCAGAGAGAGGCATAAGGCCTTTATTAAGAAACACTGATTTTAATGAGTAATGAATAAGAGCTCCCTTCCAAGTAACGAAGTAACGGAGATTCCTATTTGTTGATGGACTAGTTACTAAACTTTCTTCTAAGCACATTATCATATGCAAGGCAAAATAGACTAAGCCACAGAAGGAGCCAAGAAAATGTTATCATGATCACTTGATTACTTGACATCCCGTTATTTGGCGCAAGTAACGCTTCCATTTGACTCTGTCACGTGCCAGTATAGCTCAATGGCATCTGCTTGATTCAGGAATACGAAAAGCCTCAAACCGTTCCTTCAGGGTCTTGACGAAGAAGTCTGACCATCTTATAGGTGGGCAGCCACATGATCTTTTGACATTCCGTGGGATCCAGTGGCTAATGGCTCTAGTCCAGTGGTCGTCTCCAAATTGCATTACATGTTCAGCCCATCTGAATTTTGATGCCTTGGCAAATGAGACAGCATCCCTGATTCTGGACCAGTGATGGAGGTTGGAACTCCAGATTCTTTCTCTCACTTGAGTGAGGCGTGATATTCCAAGCATAGCTCTTTCGATTCCTCTTTGGGAGACCCGAATAACATTCTCATCCTGCTTTCGTAGGGTCCAGGTCTCTAAGGCATATGTTAATGCAGGGAGAATGGTGGAGTCGAAGAAATGTGCCCAGACCCAGAGGTTCTTTGTCTTTTTAGCTATTCCTTCGATGCTTTTGAAGGCATTCCATGCTGCTCTCTCTCCTCCTGCGCAGCTCAGGTTTTAGATCATTCATCATGTTGACTTCTCGACCTAGGTACACGTAACTGCTGCATTCAGAGATGTTTGTTCCATTGAGAGTGAACTAGTGGAACTAGTTCATTTTTCATGAACATAGTTTTGTTGAGGTTCAGCTCTAGACCTGTCTTTCCACATTCTTGGTCAAAGTCAGCCAGCATTTGTGCCGCTTGGCTAATGTTTGGTGTTATTAGAACGATGTCATCAGTGATCGGTGGTGTAGTTGCCGACCGTCTATCTTCACTCCCATTCCTTCCCATTCTAATTGTCGCATGATGTTCTCAAAGGTGGCACTGAAGAGTTTTGGTGAAATGGTATCACACTGCTGAACCCCCTTTTGACATTGATGATCACTTCCCTTGTAGAATGGTGAGATCCTGGTGGTGAATCCGTAATAGAGCTCACGAAGGATCTTGATGTATTATTGGGTTTGAATGCCCTGCTTGGCTAGGGCTTCGATGACCGCTTCAGTCTCCACAGAACCAAAGGCTTTCTTTAAATCAATGAACGTGAGACAGAGCGGCATCTTGAACTTCCTACAAACTTCAATGAGCTTGGTTAGCATGAGAATATGGTCGATTGTGCTGAATCCTTTTCGAAGCCAGCTTGCTCGCATGGCTGTCCTTCATCTAATGTTCTGCCTATTTGTCTATTTTTGTATGTTTGTCCATTTTTGTATGTAGCATGTTGTCTGTTTTTTCCTAAGCTTTTTTTTTCCTTTTTGGGTCACACTTGGCGATTCTCAGGGGTTACTCCTGGTTTTTCGCTCAGGAATTACTCCTGGAAGTGCTCAGGGGACCATGTGGGATGCCGGGATCGAACCCGGTCGACCGCTTGCAAGGCAAATGCCCTACCTGCTATGCTATTGCTCCAGCCCCTTTCCTAAGCTCTAATGGTAATAAAGATTCTAAATCACAAGTGTGTGACAAGAGGAATATTTTAAAACACGGGAGAAGTAAACAGTTTGAAATGACTACCACCTTTTCTCAGACAATTTTTTATATTCCAAGATTTCCTTTATTTCTTATTTTCTTCTTTATCCATTTTACTCATTCCATGCCATTCCTTCTTTCTTTCCATAATTATTCATTTATTTAAAGTTTTATTGAGTCACCGTGCCATACAGTTAGATGACTGTTCATGATCAGCATTCAGTCACAAAATGTTCCAACACCCATCCTCTCCACCAGTGCACATTTCCTATCACCAATGTGCCTCTTTACCGCCCCACCCCAGCCTATCTCTATGGCAAGCCCTTTCCTTCTTTCTCCTTATCTCTTCCTATGACATTTTGGATTGCAATACAGATACTGAGAGGTTACCATGTTTATTCCCTTTCCTATTCTGCACTCATTTTTATACAGTGATCATTTACTATTCTTTGTCTTAGCGATCCCTTCCCCTTCCCTATCCCAACTCCTTTTTCCCCAAGAAGCCAAAGCAGGCTTCCAACTGTGGACCAAGCCTCCTGGTCCTTGTTTCTACTGTCCTTGGATATTTATTTCATACTTTTTTTTCACACCCCACAAATAATCACAACCATTCTGTGTCTGTCCCTTTCCTCCTGAATCATTTCACTCAGCATCATACTCTCCATGTCCATCCATTTATAAGCAAATTTCATTACTTCATTGTTCCTAACAGCTATGTAGTATTCCATTGTGTAGGTGTACCATAGTTTCTTTTTCACTCATCTGTTCTCCGGCACTTGGGTTGTTTCAAGATTCTGAATATTATGAATAGTAGTACAATGAACATAGAAGTGCAGACAGTGTATCTGCTTTCTGTTTTATGGCCAGAGGATATGTTCCCAGAAGCAGCATTGCTGGGTCATATGGAAATTCAATTTCTAGCTTTTTGAGGAATGCCCATATCATTTTCCAAAAAGACTGGACCAGTCAGCATTCCCACCAACAATGAAAGAGATCCCCTTTCTCCCCACATCCATGCCAGCAAGTGGAAGCAAACAAATAAATGGGACTACATGAAACTAAGAAGCCTCCGCTCCTCAAAAGAAACAGTGACCAAGATACAAAGACAGCCAAAGATTCAGAAAGGATATTTATCAATAACCTTCTGATAAGGGGGTTAATATCCAAGATATAGAAGGGACTGGTAGAACTTTACAAGAAAAATTCCAACCCCAGCAAAAAATGGGGAGGAGAAATGAACAGAAACTTTCTCAAAGTAGAAATATAAATGGCCAAAGACACATGAGAAAATGCTCTATATAGCTAATTATCAGGAAGATGCAAATCAAAATAACAATGCGATATCATCTCACACCAGAGACTGGAACACATCTTTTTATATTTATTAAGCATTAAAAGTATTTCATGCACTATGATGGGTACTAACAAACAGTATTTTAAGGTAGTTTTAAACCTGATCTTTAAAATTTTTATATTCTAATGAAGGATAAAAATAACTAAACAGGCTTTTTCAATAATGAGCTAATGTATATACTGAGCTTAGTTAGAAAGTCTATGTGTGCAACACAAGATGATATCATTTCTATGTAGTATTTAGAATAATTGGAATGAGGAAATACCGTTGCTTTAAAGGAGGATGATCAATCTTGACCTCAGCGCATAGGGAGGAGAAAGAAAGAGAGTGGAGGGGAGAAGAAGAGACAGATTAGAAGCAATAGGAGCTAGGTCAGGATTGTAGAGTACAAAGGTAGTTTTAAGGAATGATAGAGCCAGTATCCATACCACAGAGTCAACAACATTGAAATTAAGAAACCAGACTTTAACAACCAGAAGCTGCCTGCTAAGAGGACAGGGGTGAGGAATAGGGAGAGGGATATTGGAGAGAACCTAAGGGAAGTTAACACTGGTGGTGGGATCCATGCTGCAATCTTGTATACGTAAAACTCAACTATAAATAACTTATATTCAAAACACTATGAATCACAGTGCTTCTATTATTATTATTGTTGTTGTTGTTATTTTGCTTTTCGGTCACACCCAGTGACCCTCAGAGGTCATTCCTGGCTCTTTGCTCAGGAATTACTCCTGGCAGTGCTCAGTGGACCATATGGGATGCCAGAGATCAAACCCTGCTTGGCTGTATGAAAGGCAAACGCCCTACTCGCTGTGCTATTGCTCCGCCCTGAATCACAGTGCTTCTAACTTAAAATGTAGAGAAATAAAGTATGTAATCCATATTTGATGAGTATTAATCAAGTATTAATGAACATTTTTTAGGTCTAAAAGATGTATAGGCATAGTTCAGGTATGGAGAAAATGGTAGTAGAGAGAAATAGAAAAGTAGTTCAGACATAGAGGATTATGCAGAAGTGAAAAAGAGGTGAGTTTTTTTTTTTTTTTTTTGCTTTTTGGGTCACACCCGGCGATGCTCAGGGGTTACTCCTGGCTCTGCACTCAGGAATTACTCCTGGCGGTGCTCGGGGGACCATATGGGATGCCGGGATCGAACCCAGGCCGGCACAGGCCGGCCGCGCAAGGCAAACGCCCTACCCACTGGGCTATCGCTCCGGCCCCAGGTGAGATTTTTTTTAAAAAGAAAAACAAAGCAAAGCAATTCAGAATGTCTGGAATTTTAGTTTCAAGTAGGAAATAGAATGAGGCTACAGAGTTGTTACATCTGATAGACCCTTTTACTGTTTCAAAGATTTAGAATTTACGCTGAATTATTGAAAAACCACTGAAGGGCTTTAATCAATTAAAGGACTTTAATCAATTAGAATTGATCATGTAAAAGTCACACTGGATGTTATATAGAGAATGAACTAGAGGAAAATGAATTAGAGGACTAATGTAATGATAGCAATGTATAGAAGTGACGAGGTTTAGTGTCTGGAACTTTTCAGAGCTGGAATCAAATACTTGGTGTTGAATTGATTGTGTAGGGAGAAAATAAGTAGACAGAAATGATGACCAGCTTTTGGATGAACAACTGGAACTAGAGAGAGATGGGACATTTCTAGGTAGAAATTCTAAAGAAAAAGCTAGTTTGAAAAAAGAGGCACATATTCAGTTTGGTAGGATGTCTAAATGAAGATATTCTACACATACTTAAACATACTGTCTGAAAATAAGGAAAGAAAATGAGCTATAAATATAGATTTGTGTCTTTCTTGTATCACTGTATCACTGTCTTCCCATCGTTCATCGATTTGCTTGAGTGGGCACCAGTGTCCCGTCACAAGTAAGTGTAACCCAAGGGCATCTGCTTGCTCCAGGGACAGGAAGAGTCTCAAACCATTCTTCAGGCCATGGAATTGAGGTCCATAATTGTTACTAGTTTTTGGCATAACAAATAAAACACAGGTAACTTGCCAGGCTCTGCCGTGTAGGTGGTATAGTCTCAGTAGAAGGCTCTCATCTCGAGCATTTAGTGATGAAACTTAAAGGGGAAAGATCAGGTTTTCTCTTGAATGGAGCTCTGAGGAACTAGAGTCTGGATGTTGAGAATGACTGACCGCGTGCATGATGTGTGGGTTGCTCTGGTTTCTTTCTGAGTTTACTGGTATCAGTTAGAACCTGTCTAGAACTGTATACAATGTATAAACGTGAAACTTCCTGGGAAGGACCTTATCCTAAAATCAGCATTATCTAAGAATATCGCACAGCTGCTTTGTTGCCGCGCAACGGAGCTGTAGGTCTGGCGTGGGTGGGTCTCTCTTCCAGGGCAGCTGGCTTGGAGCCGGAGGAAAGGTCAGGGCCCAAATCTCCACTCTGAGTCCGGCCAGCGTGGTCTCTCCACCGCACATGTGAGCAAACCCTAGGAGCAATGTTGGGCGGCCAGGAGCTGGCCGAGCCGCTTACCGGGAGGTCAGCTCTATGGGTTGCTTCCACGTGGGGCCGGTCGAGCAACACAGCTGTGGGTCTGAAGTGTTTGGGTCTGGATCTCTTCCCGGGTTGCATATTAGCTCTGGGTCTGGCGTGGGTGGGCCTCTCTTCCAAGGAAGCTGGCATGGAGCTGCCCTTTCCTCCGGCTCCATGTCTTTCTTGTATATATTATAATTGAATCCAGGTGATTAAGTGAGGTTGTTGGCTGAGAATATATATATAGAGAGAGAAGGAAAGCCTGCTAAAGAGCCATAAAATATCAGCATTTTTAAAGGGCCTAAAAAGAATCCTTGAGGTGAGAAGTAGCTTGAATTTCCCCTAGTTCTTTATAAACTTTTTCATTAATAGATGCAGATGGATAAATCTCAAAGCATGGACCTTAAAGAGTTTAGTTTTACTCCCAAGACTTCTCTTCCCAGGATATCAAGGTACAAATATGTTAATATTTAAAGTAGAATAACTATTACAATATCTATTCCCCTAAACATTTATTCAGAGAAAGGTGGTCACCAATGACCCTAAAACCACAGCTTTTAGTTTCATAATGAGTAATAATTGTATAATTTTTGTTTCAATTCATAACTCAGATTTATTTAGAATTCTACATTTTTCTTTTTTAGAATTCTACATCGTTGACTGCTTTAACATTAATTGAATCATATATTTCCTGAGAAATTGCCTTAAACTACTTATCCTATACCCATGCCCTCAGCTTTTCTCTCTTCCTTATAGATTTAACAAGTAACTATCATGATCAGAGATAATACAGCAAGTAAAACTTTTTGCTTTTGATGCAGCTAATTCAAGCTTGATGCCTGGTACAACATACGGGACTTTTTCCTGAGTATAGAGCCCAAACTAAGCCCAGAGCACAATCATTGTGGCCCCCAAACAAACGCAAAAGCGAAAATATAAAGAGAGGTATCCAAAGCGATAATGCTGTGGGTGGGATGCTTGCCTTGCACCTGACCTACTCAGCTTTGATCCCCGCCTAGCTTTCCAAAGTCCCTCGAGCCTGCCAGGAGTGATTATGGAGTGCAGAACTAGGAGTAATCCCTGAGCATTGCTAGGTGTGACCCCCAAAACACACAAATAGAGAGAGAGAGAATTCATGTTGGTATACAAAAATCTAATCTTTTCCATTAATAAGATCTCAGGTTTACAAAGTAGTTTATCATTTAAAACTCATACTTTGTGTATGATCTCTGTTTACCTTAATGGTAATCTGGTTCATACTTTAATCTTTATAGATGAAGTAACCGAAGATTATATTCATAGTTAATAACAAAAAGCCTAAGCCATAACTCAGCACTATATTGATGCTGTATCTTGATGTTTAGAAGACAATGGTATATTGAATTTCCCTTTCAGATAAGGGTATTCTATATGCAGGGATGACATTTAATATACTTAACAACTAGTAAAAGAACAGCCACTGTCTGACCAATCAGAGCAGATGTCAAAGCTGCTTCAAGAAATCCTAGCTTTTGTGATCTAACTAAAAGTAGCATTAGCAATAAAACTTTAAGACTACACATCAGATATACTCATATGGGGACATATAAAGATGACTAAATTATCTGTCATATTTATTAAATGCCCAGTTTTTACCCTTTACTATCCAGATTCTGGTACAGTTTGTCATATAAATGTTGAGTGGATGAATCATAATTTTTTCATTTATTAAGTAATTTTTTAAGTGCAGATTACTTTTAATATTTTATTTAACATTCTTATTGTTTTGTTTGTCTTTATAAAGGTCAGAATATCTAAATTTACCTGAATTGCCTCTAAGGGAACGAGGAGGTCATCAAGAAATCTGTCTAAAAGTTCAAGAAAAAGAACCATATGAATATCAGGACATTGGTAAAGTAATCATTGATTTTGATTTGACAGAAAATGTGATTTATCATTTATGCAGATAGATAAGTAATGCTATTGAAAATCCAACATATGAAACTATTATTATTAATGTAGCAACATTTTTTTCTCTTGGGTTACTGAAGCAATTTCAAATTCTTGGTTCATTATTTCAGATGGTTTTACTAAGTCTATCATAGATTTAAAATATCTTTTCCCTACATAGTGTTGAATATTTTAATTTAAAAGTAGTATGAAGAGATGCTGGAAATATGAGACAACTTTTATATAAAATATTAAGGTGTTGAACCACTGCATTATATATCTTTAAATTTATTTTAATAATTTTGAAACTATAAGATTAATCCTGTTTAAAATTAGCTGTATCGTCTTGGAAAAAATTATTTGTCCTCTTTGGGCCTTATTCTTCTCTTTAAAATTAAGGCATTGGACTAGAGTCATAGTACAGGGGTTAAGGCTCATGTCTTGCACACAGCTCAATCCCCAGCACATCATATGATTCTCTGAGCACTACTCAGAATGATCCCTGAACACAGAGCCAGGAGTAAGCCCAAGTACACCCAGGTGTTGCTCTCAGAACAGAATAAAACTAAGGCATTAAATTGATTGAACCCTTAGTAGCCCTTTACTTCTTAAACCTGTGATGCTTATAATTTTTATGGTAATATCAATATAACCTAATTTGTGGGATTATTGTTAGTATAATAGAGATTTGCTCTTTATCTGTGATTAAATTAATGAAATTTCACATAAATTCTTCGGAATTGTAACTGGTTCATCCTTATTCTAAATCCTGCTGTTAATAACCTCATCAATTTAGGTCATACTATTAATAGCCAGTTTATTAAAATGTGTGAGAAATAATCCTGGTCATATAGCTGTTTGTTCAAGTAGCTTTGTGAAGAAATGGTAAGCCTGTGGTTTCCTAAAAATAATTTTGTGCGTGCCTTTGGTTCTTATTATCACTCTGTCCTTTCAGCTGGCGGTTTATACTTCTAAGCATTGTTTAGAAAGGCAAGGTCTGGAGTGGCCACCATTTCTTTTGATATCAAACCAGTCGTTAACTCAATGTAAATTCAAGAAAGAAGAAAAATGTCAGAAATTATATGAGAACGCATGCTGAATCATTAAATTGTAAAGGGCCTTTGTGTGATTTCTCTTTTTCAATGAAAGAAACCAAACACTGGGAGATTAAATGACTTCCTCAAAATCACAAATCTAATTAATGGTAGAGTCAGAAATAGATTCCATATCTCTTGATTCCCAGTCCAATGCAATTTCTATAAAATTAAATTGACTCTTCATTATCATTAGGAAACTGAAAATTGAGCCATAGTATATGAGCTGTTTCAACTTTTCACCCTGCTTATATATTGCTCTCTCTGCACACATCCATAACTCTATTTGTCTTAAAAGTATTATCTGTTCTGTTCAAGATTTATCTCATCACCTATAATCATAATCTATCTGATCTTGTCTCTCTCATGGCATAGGAGATCAGTTCTCTTCCTCCTTTTACTATTGTTTTTTTTCTCTCCCCCCATTGTAACTTTCACTTCCTCTTCAGAATTTAAATATGTTTTTCTTCTTCAGATCCATGTCCCTATCTAGCTTGTCATGATCTTTTTGATAGTAACAAATTACTCAAAATAACTTAAGGGCACCCCAAAAAAGGAAACTGATTTAATTTCATGTAAACCGGAAAAGTCTGAATATTCATGTGATTTTTATTTTGAGTAAGTCACATTCAGTAACTTATTATTGATATCAGTGACTTATTATTAATAAGTCACAGTCAGTGATTTTCTCTTCCCTCTGATTTTCTCTCTGAAATCTTTTAGGAACATCTATTGATTATTGGCTTTATTTTTTTAAAGTCTTTCTCACAGAATAGGTTACACATGTTTCCTATTTAACATCATTAGGAGAAAAATACAGTCTTAACTGTTAGCTTTTGCAACCTTAGTTTATTGTGATAGTCCTGATATGAATAATGTATTTATCCATTGATCAATCTCAGTAACCTGGGACTTATATCAAATATTCCATTTCCATGGTCCAATTTATTCATAGAACACAGAATTTCATGAGTGACATGGAATGATTGAGACAATTCCCCAAAGGACAAAAAAAGATACTCCTAAAAGAAGGGAAAACATGGTGGTATACAGACAAATCAAATCAAAACAAACAAATAAAAAATAACTGAGAGAATCAAACACTGGTGAAGGGTGTGACGCTAAATGTTTTATTCATGAATCCCTACTATTAACAGTATTTTAAACCATGGTGCCTAAAATGAAATATTTTTAATAGTGAAAATATTAATAGTTCAGATTAGTTTAACTATGTGGCACCTATAACCACTACATTGTGAATTACAGAAAAAATTGAGGGAATTTATTTCTAGTCTTTAGAACGTATTTAATTTAGCAAAAAGTTACATAAGTCAGTAATTCCAACATATGTCTCTTTGCTTTACTTTTATTTTACTTGTAAAGTAAAAAGCATAATTTTTGACAAATACACTTTGTAATAATAATTTGAAATTATTTTTAAAGAAAAGAACTAGAGGAAAGAAGACCATTTTAAAACCTACTATAATCTAATATTGGAGTAGGGTTATTTGCATATCGGAATTAAGAAATAAAAGAACTGTCTAAAAGAGCCTGTTGACATCCAAAACAGCAAGAACAACGGGTGCTGGCATGGATGTGGGGAAAAAGGGACTCTGATCCACTGTTGGTGGGAGTGCCGACTGGTCCAGCCCTTTTGGAAAACAATTTGGGTATTGCTCCAAAAACTAGACATTGAGCTCCCATTTGATCCAGCAATAGCACTCCTGGGAATATACCCGAGAGACCAAAAAACACATAGCAGAAACACTATCTGTACTTCTTTATTCATCTCTGCGCTATTCACTATAGCTAGAATCTGGAAACAACCTAAATGCCCGAGAACAGAGGACTGGCTAAAGAAACTGTGGTTCATCTACACTATGGAATACTATGCAGCTGTCAGAAAAGATGAAATTATGAAATTTACGTGCAAATGGATGGACATGGAGACTATCATGCTGAGTGAAATTAGTCAGAAGGAAAAGGACAGATATAGAATGACTGCATTCATTAATAGGATATAAATAGATACCAGTGTTTTACTAAATGTGTGAAATGGTAATGGCAGATTAAAACTCACCATTGAATATACACAAAGAGACTTAAGTTTTAAACTCTAAATATCTTCAGGGCTAGCCACAATGTGTAAAACGAGAGGGAAAGAGATGCAGAGACAGAGAGAGAGAAAGAGAGGAAACAGGGCTATCTGCTGTTGAGGCAGCCTGGGGGTGGGTGGGAGGGGGTGGGGTACATTGCTGGTGGAAATGGGGCACTGGTGGAGGGATGGGTGCTGGAATACTGTATTACCAAGAACCAATTGTGAACACCTTTGTAATTGTATGTCTCACAGTGGTATAATAAAAAATTTAAAAAAAAAATAAAAGAGCCTGTTGAAAATGAAAGTGCGATGATCAGTAAATATAATGCAGTAAATAGAACACATTATACTAATAAATAGAATGAAGAATTCAGCGTGCTTGAGCCAGTTTTTTTTTTTGCCTTTTTTTGGGGGGTCACCCTGGGCAATGCTCAGAGGTTTCTCCTGGCTCTGCACCTAGGAATTACTCCTGCAATGCTAAGGGAGTTTCTCCAGGCTCTGCACTCAGGAATCACTCCCGGCGGTGCTCGGGGCGGTGCTCGGGGGACCCTATGGGATGCCGGGGATAGAACCCAGGCCGGCCCGGGCCGACAGCGTGCAAGGCAAACGCCCCACCCGCTGGATTATCGCTCTGGCCTCTGGAGCCAGTTCTTGTGAAAACAACTCAAGACCTCTGTTTAGTAGTTGAAAAATGTGTTTGATTAAATCAATACAAATTGATGCTTATGGTGTTAAGATATGTATATTCTTTTATGTGTACACATGACAGATTTTTCTAGATGGAACTGTTCTGCAACTTCAACTGTAAAAGCCTCTCGAAAAATGAGATTCAATAAAAATCTTAATACATCTGAAAACCAGAATTTGACAAAGACATATAAAAGTAACTCTCCATTTTCAGAAGTTCAAAACGTAGACTTTGAATGGGGAAGTGAAGTTTGGGATGATTTTGATGATGGAAAATTAATAGAAGCTACTAACTTCTTATCTGATACTGAAAAGATAGAAACAGGTAAAATTGCACTTTATCATAAATTGATTTCATGAGAAATTATTTTAATGTTTTCCATTTTAGTTTCTGGAAATAATTTTATTTGGTTTTTTGAATGCATGCTTATTGAGTTTTGGTTATTTAGATTTTTTTAATTTTTAGAAAAACTGAAAGTGACAATTATACGATTTTTATCTACTCTCAAGGACAAAGGTCAAGATTATTATATGGTGATAAACTCAATATTCTATGAAAGATGAAATGATCTTAAAGAATCTATTCAAATTCAGGTTAATTGGATTTTCCTTCATAAAACACTATTTAGTACTTCATTTGAGGATCACACATGGTCTGCTAATGTTTATGAAGGGAAAAAATTACATTTTAAAAATACTTATCTGCTGGCAAAGAAAATAAAAGTTTATTTTTGTTTCCAGTTGGCTTTTAGAATATAAGTCAATATGAGAGAATTAATTTCTCCTGTATTGAATATTTGTCATATAAAGTACTAAACACAGTTATTTGAGTTGAGAGAAGGTGCTCTCTATTTTATTAAAAGAGAAAAATAGAAAATCATGGTCCTTACATGACAAAAAGAGTAAGATGGAAATACTCTATCCTATTATTACTGACGGAAGAAACTTGGTCCTTCAGAATTATAGTTGCCTTTTAAAACCACCTCAGTGCTCTTTAAATAGAAGCAGTCGAAAGTTAAAATATTATTGTTTTGAGGCCCTAAGGATTATCTACAGAACTAATACTCATTTTAGAAGGAATAAGGTGTGACTTACCTCACAAAAATAATTTAGGAAAATCTCATGGCATGGGTCAGTGGCAGTTTCCCATATACAAAAATAACTATCAATCCCTCTCTTAGATTAAAGTCATGCACATTGCAAGTTAAGAAGCAATTTTATACTGTTTCATTGATATAACCTAAAAATATTAGAGCATAGCTTTAGTTCTTGGACAGTCAAAGTAAATGCCAGTTTCATATATTTGGACCACTTTTACTTAATTACATCCAACCATTGAAAATATTGGGGGCCAGAGCAATAGTACAGTGGAGAGAGGGTTTGCCTTGCATGCAGCTGACCCGAGTTCAATCCCGGCATCCCATACGATCCTTTGAGCACAACCAGGAGTAATTCCTTAGTGCAGAGCAAGGGAGTAACCCCTGAGTTTGCTGGTGTGACCCAGAAAAAAAAAAAAAAAAAAAAAAAAAAAGAAGAAAGAAAATATTGTATTAACTTTGTACAAGTAAGAATAGTAGTGAAAGAAGTAAGAATAGATAATGGTTTGTTTAGCTTTTAATATCAGTTCAGGTATTAAAAACTAACCTGTGTCTATTGTAGTTTTACTTTTTAATTTCTCCATGCAAAGTAAATTTTATTTTTGTGAATAATTATTTATTCTTTACTTTCCTGTATCTTACCTGTTGGTAATAGCCTTTGTAAAACTTGTGTGGGGTTTTATTCATTTGATTTCTAGAATTTTATTTGTGATCTAATAAATATGTGATCTCTTTGCCTAGGATTTGAAACCACTTTGAGTTCAAGTAGCAGAGGGAATAAGAGATCCTTCCAAGAGTCAGAGAGCAAAATTCAAAAAGAAATGTCAAACAGGCAAGTTTTAGAACTTTGGTTGGGATATTTACAACTTTATCTGACATGTAATTGGAGAAAGCAATCAAGTCTTTAAATGTCAGCAAAGCCGTAAGGTATTAGTTAATCTAAACTCTCTTAATCTGGGTCTGGAGAGGTAGTACAGGGGATAGTGCATTAACTTAGCATAGGGCTGACAAGTTTTGATCCATAGCATCCCATATGGTCCCTTGAGTGCTCCCAGGTGTAGTTCCTGAATGCAGAGGCAGGAGAAAACCCTGAGCATCATCAGGTGTATCCAAAAAAAATGCCTAAGTAAATAGATAAATCCTCTTTTTTTTTTTTTTTTTTTTTTTTGCTTTTTGGGTCACACCCAGCAATGCTCAGGGGTTACTCCTGGCTCTGCACTCAGGAATTACTCCTGGCGGTGCTCGGGGACCATATGGGACGCCGGGATTGAACCCGGCCGGCACAGGCCGGCCATGTGCAAGGCAAATGCCCTACCCGCTGGGCTATCACTCCGCCCCAGATAAATCCTCTTAATCGTAGATCTGTGCTTCTCAAAGTATGGTTGTCTTACCACAAATGTCAAATCACAAGGGGTGCATATTAAAATTACATATTCCTCAGTTTCTTGCTAAACTTAGAAATTCTTGGTTTCTGGAACTGGAGTCCAGAAATCTTCATTTTTAAGAAAACTTGAAAACTTAAAAGTTTGGCAGGATAGAACTAAGCATTGAATATAGGCAAAAAGATACACATGACAACCTCTAAATGTATGTATTGCAATCCAAAATGTATAAGAGAAGGGAGAGAGACAGAGACAGAGAGAGAGACAGAGAAGAGATAAAGAATCTGCCATAGAGGCAGACTAGGGGGTGGGGGAGGAATTGGGGACATTGGTGGTGGGAAATGGGCATTGGTGGGGGATGGCTGCTGGAACACTGTATGACTGAAACCCAAACATGAACATCTTTGAATTGTATATCTCACAGTGGTATAATAAAATATTTAAAAAAGAAAAAGTTTGGCAGGAAAAAAGTAATGTAAAGAAGCTGCTCCAGGTAGAATTATGTATATGGTAATAGGACCGGAATAGTCAGGCCATGTTCTAGGTTCAATAAAATGTGATCCACATGGCCACAACATTAGAACTGAGATTGCTGAGGTCTAATTGTGAAGGACCTGAAATGTCTTATTAAACTCTTTCAGCTATAACCCAATAGATCAAGGATCTCAAACTAAATCTGCTTCAGGATTTGGTGGCCCAAGGCCAAGTATGAAGTATTTAATCACAGGAGACACTGAAGGATAGGTGTTGGAACACTGTATGACTGTATGAAACCCAGTAATGAAAAGCTTTGTAATGGTCTATCACAGTGATTCAATAAAAAAATTACAATAATAATTAAAAATAATAAACGGAGCCACCAGAGAGCCTGGACTATAATATCTCTGGCATTCCATATGGTTCCTGGAGCACTGCCAGGAGTGATTCTTGAGTGCAGAGACAGGGAGTAACCCCTAAACATCACTATTGTGACCCCAGAAATAAATAAATAAATACATGAAGTGAGCTACAACTAGTAATATGAGCCTTATGTTAATTAAAGAATCTATATATATTTAAAATATCTTGACTTCAACATTTTGACAGATAATTTTATGACTAGTGGGAATGTGGTGAGGGGGACCTCCCAAGCAGTATTCAGGGGTCTTGTGAGCTACTACCAATAATACTTAGAGTATAAATCTTACAGCATTTTCCAGCCAATGATTTTGTATTTCTGGGACCCTGCAGAATTGAAGCCAACAGGGTCATTCTGCCAGAGCTTAGGAAGCCATGTGATATTGGGGATCAGACTATGAATTAGTATATATCAGCCTTTGAGATATATCTCCAGACCTTTGAGATACTTCCCCCTGTAAACTTTGTTTTTCCATATACCTATTTTTCCATCTTTAATCCGTTTTTCAGGTTTAATTTTCACCTTAGATGTTCTCTTAACCACTTTTTAAAAATGGGCTTAGGGGCCAGAGAGATAGTAAAGCAGCTTGAAAACAGTTAACCTGGGTTTGATGTCTGACATCCTATATGATCCTCTGAGCAGTGCTGAGTAAAGAGACAAGAAAAAGCTCTAAGCATCTCTGGGCATGGCTGAAAAACAAAACAGAGCAATTCAACAAAAATACTAGCAGACAGAATCCAATGACTCATCAAAAAGATCATACATCATGACCAAGTAGGATTCATCCCAGGAATGCAAGGATGGTTCAACATTCACAAGTCAATCAACATAATACATCATATCAATAAGAGAAAAAATAAAAACCATATGATCCTATCAATGTATGCAGAAAAAGCATTTGACAAGATCCAGCACCCATTCATGATTAAAACCCTCCAGAAAATGGGAATTGAAGGAAGCTTCCTCAAGAGAGTCAAAGCCATCTACTAAAAGCCCACAGCGAGTATCATTCTCAATGGGGGAAAAATTGAAAGCCTTCCCCTTAAGATCAGGAACACGAAAAGGTTGCCCCTCTCTCACCTCTTTTATTCAATATAATACTGGAAGTACACGCCATAGCAATCAGGGAAGAAAAGGACATCAAGGGCATCCAGATAGGCAAGGAAGAAATCAAGCTATCATTATTTGCAGATGACATGGTATTATAAATAGAGAACCCTAAACTCCCGACCCAAAAGCTCTTAGAAACAATAGATATGTATAGTAGAGTGGCAGGGTACAAAATCAATACCCAAAAGTCGGTGGCTTTCCTATATACAAATAACGAAAGAGAAGAAAGGGATATTAAGAAATCGATTCCATTCACAATTGTGCCACAGAAAATCAAATACATAGGTTTCAGCTTAACCAAGTGTGTAAAGGACCTATACAAAGAAAAACTACAGGAAATAAAAGAAATGGAGACACAGTCCCTGCTCATGGATGGGGAGAATTAACATTGTCAAGATAGTAATACTCCCTAGAGTTTTGTACAGATTCAATGCGGTCCCTATAAGGATACCCATTACTGTCTTTAAAGAAATTGACCAAACACTCCTGAAATTCGTATGGAATAATAAACCCCCACGGATAGTTAAAGCAATCCTTGGAAAAAAGAAGATGGGAGGCATCACCTTTCCCAAACTCAAACTATACTACAAAGCAGTAGTAATTAAAACAGCGTGGTAATAAAAACAGACCTGTGTTGGGGCGGAGCGATAGCCCAGCGGGTAGGCGCGCTGCCTTGCAGCGGCCGGCCTGTGCTGGCCCAGGTTCGTTCCCAGCATCCCATATGGTCCCCCGAGCACCGCCAGGAGTAATTCCTGAGTGCAGAGCCAGGAGTAACCCCTGAGCATCGCTGGGTGTGACCCAAAAAGCAAAAAAAAAAAAAAAAAGACCTGTGGACCTGTGGATTAGAGTTAAGTATCCTGACACCCACGCTCAAAGACATGATCAGTTAATCTTTGATAAAGGTGCAAAGAGTCCAAACTGGACTAAGGGAAAGCCTCTTCAACAAGTGGTGCTGGGAAAACTGGACAGCTACATGTGAAAAAATGAATTTGAACCTGTGTCTAACACCTTGCACAAAAATCAGATCAAAATGGATTAAAGATCTCAATATCTGACCTGAATCCATAAAGTACGTTGAGGAAAATATAGGAAAAAAAACCTCCATGACATTGAAGCTAAAGACATCTTCAAAGGTGAAACACCATTATTAAAGCAACTAGAAGAAAATATAAACATATGGGACTACATGAAACTGAAGAGCTTCTGCACCTCGAAAAGAAACAGTGACCAAGATAGACAGTCCACAGAATGGGAAAGAATATTCACCCAATACCGATCTGATAAGGGGTTAATATCCAGGATATATCAGGCACTGGTACAACTATATAATAAGAAAACAGCAACCCCATTAAAAAATGGGGGAGAAGAGATGAACAGAAACTTTGACAAGGAAGAAATTCGAATGGCCAAAAGGCATATGAAAAAATGCTCATCATCACTAATCATCAGAGAGATGCAAATCAAAACAACAAGGAGATATCACCTCACACCACAGAGACTGGCCCATATCCAAAAGGGTAAAAACAACAAGTGCTGGTGTGTGTAAGGGGAAAAGGGGACTCTCATCCCTTGTTGGTGGGAATGTTGACTGGTACAACCTTTCTGGAAAACAATATGGACATTCCTCCAAAGACTAGAAATTGAGCTCCCTTTTGACCCAGCCTTACCACTCCTGGGAATATACCCTGGGAAACCAAAAACATACAGCAGAAACACCATCCGCACTTTTATTTTCATAGCAGCACTTTTCACAATAGCCAGAACTTGGAAACAACCAGTATGCCCAAGAACTGATGACTGGATAAAAAAACTGTGGTACATCTACACAATGGAATACTATGCAGCTGTTAGGGAAAATGAAGTTATGAAATTTGCCTATAAATGGATGGACATGGAAAGGTTCATGTTGAACCTTTCCATGCAGTCATTCTTCAAAGAAATTGTACAGACCGCATTGAATCTATACAAGGTTCAGAAGGAAAGAGATAGATATAGAATGACTGCATTTATTTGCATGACATATATATATATATATATATATATATATATATATATATATATATATTATGATACCAAAATCCAATGTCAGGTGAAAGCGTGGATCAGGAGGTCTTACCAAAGGTGGAAATTACCACAAACATGTGGGAGTCAGAGGTTAGGTAAGACAGAGAAGGGAACCTGTGCGAATAAATGTCTAAAGGGCTAATACCAACCTAGAACTGAGCATTAAATACAGGCAAAAAAAATGCACATGATGGCCTCTAAGTGTATGTATTGCAATCCACAATATGTAAGAGAAGGAAGAGAGAGAGAGAGAGAGAGAGAGGGAGGGAGGGAGGGAGAAAGAGAGAAAATAGATAAAGAACCTGTCATAGAGGCAGGTTATGGGAGAGGAGGGAAGTGGGACATTGGTGGTGGGAAATGGGCACTGGTAGAGGGCGGGATGCTGGAACACTATGTGACCGAAACCCCCAAACATGAACAATGTTGTAATTGTATATCTCACAGTGGTAAAATAAAATATTAATTAAAAAAACATAGCAAATACAAGTGGCCTTATAGTGTAGGGAGCTAGTTCAGGTATCAGGAGCTCATGATCTATATATTTGATCCCTCAGAATTAGATGGCCTGACCCTCACTGACACTGTTAGCTGAGTGTTAGAGGAGTGGCCAGCAGATGCCCTAGTTATTTCTTGGGAGACCCCAAAGTTTAAAAGTTTGAATTGAAATTAAAATTCAAGGACCAGATAGATAGGACTCTGGGTAAAGTGCTTATCTTGCAGGGGGCTAACTTGTATTTGATCCCCCAAAACTGCATATGGTTCCCCAAGCACAACCAAGAGTGATCCCTGAGCACAGAGCCAGGAGTAAACCGTGAACAAACACTGAATATATGACCCACCACTTAAAAACTTTAATTGGGTTTAATTCATTCATATAATTTTATTTGTGGGCCCCACCTGCAATACTCAGAGGCCCAAGTCCACCCTAAGTAATTCTTGGCTTTATTCTGACTATTCAATCAATTCTCAGGTCTAGCAGTATGATGTTGCTTGACCAATGGTGCTAGGGGCCTTCAGGGTCACATACAGTGGCACCTGAGAGGTCAAATGGCTCTGGGAATCATACCTGGTTACCTGGTGCATGTAAGGCATGTACTCTAGCCCTTTGATGCTATCTTCCCAGTGCCCCAAACACTTCTGATATAAGTACCACTTACCACCTTCTACTATCTAACACAGACACACACACACACACACACACACACACACACACACACACACACATGCCCGCCACCCCAGTAGAGCCTCACAACAAGCCAGACGAACCCCCCCACTCCATGAGGGCCACCATTTTCCACATCTGGACTTCCCTCTCATCAGAACTCCACCCAGCAGACGAGGCCTTTCACAGCTCAGATCACGGACCACCGCACTGTTCATCAATAAATGTTGTATTTAGAGATGACTACAAGAGTATGCCACCTGCACGGTAAGCCTGGCAAGCTACCCGTGTCGTATTTGATATGCCAAATACCAGTGACAATTATAGACCTCATTCCCATGACCTGATGGAATGGTTTGAGACTCTTTCTGTTCCTGGAGCAAGCAGATGCCCTTGGGCTCTACTAGCATGAGACAGGACAAATGGAGATGTTACTGGTGCCCGCTCAAGCAAATCGATGATGAACAGGAAGACAGTGATACAGTGAGAGTGATACTATAATCTTCAATAATTTTATTTATATCACTTCAGGATCTATAGTTATAAATATATCATTATTATCTTCACTCTCTGAAAATTCACCACTTATACCCAGCCCCTAGTATAATTTCTGTCATATGATACTGAATCATAATTTTTCTTTTTTGCTTTTTGGGTCACACCTTACAATGCTCGGGTTACTCCTGGATCTGCACTCAGGATTTACTCGTGGCAGTGCTTGGTGGGGACCATATGGGATGCTGGGGATCAAACCCGGTCATCTGCGTGAAAGGCAAACACCCTACCTGCTGTACTATTGCTCCAGCCCCTATCATAAATGTTTTTAATGAATTCACATACATTATACAATACAGAGTGTTAAACATGATTATAAAAAGATAATGTGAAATATTATTAGATTTTATTATTATAAGAAGATAACTGAAGATGTGTATCCATAGTGAGGCCACATGTAGAAAAGTATATTAAAAGTTAAGCAAGTATAATTTAAGAAGATTTATGTTCTTTTAGGTCATAGATAACTAAGCATAAGACCTAATTTAAAAATAAAATTTTAAATGATTGTTTCTGTTAGACCTTTAAAAGGATACCTATATAATGCAGAAATTATGAATTATTTCTTCTAAAGGAAAGAGAATACAAGTTCACTAGGAGCCTAAGATATAGAGCATCAATTTTTTTTGTTGAAAGTATGATAAATTTTTACCATCTTCTCCAAAGTATCACATTGATCTAAATTAGAATAACTGTTTCTCTTATTTGCTATATTTTTATAATCATTTAATTTTTTCAGTTTTGTTTCATCATATGAAGAGCCAGATATTTATCTATCAGAGCCCACTGTGTCCAGATTTGCTGCATCCTCCATGACAAATCTACCTCAACAAACTGAAAATACAAATATTGTAAGAAGAAACACTTATTTTTATCTTTTCAATTCTACCTGATCAGTTACAATAATGACTGTTTTCTTATCTCATAATATAGGTCCATTTACATGAACGAAAACAACAAAATATGTCACCAGTGATTGAAAGAATATGCTTTACTCGCTCTGAAAAATTACCAAATTCTTCAATATTTGAAAAGAAGTTTTCAAATGAAAAAGTGGATTCCTTTATTAGAAAAAGTGAAAGTAAAAAGGGAGTTGATGTAAGGTAAGTACTCTTTTTAGGCCTTTTAAAACTATACAGTGAAAACTTTTTTACAAACATTCAGAATTCCTTTATTCTGGGTTTATGTTAGAGATTAGAACCAAAATATATTTACTGCAGATGTTAAAATGTTGGACCCATGATAAACTAAGCTCCTCAAGATAATTCATAGTATCAAATATCTCAATTTTTCAAAACCTTTATTTTTGTTGTTTTGTGGTGTCAAGGATTGAATTCAGCCCCACAGATATGTAAACCAGGCTCTGTACACTGAACCACATTCCCAGCCCAAATATATGTAAAATGCTTTTAAATTAAAACATACTGTATTGATAAACATTTGTTTTTTTAATTTTAGGTTTTATTTTTTCTTTATTAAACATTTGAATTTTATTATAAAAATTTGAGACTAAATTTTGTAATCTAAGGGATTTTGTAGTCTAAGGGATATTAGAAACTTTAAAAAATTTTTTTTTTAATTTTAAATGTTAGGTTTTATTTTACTCAATTTTTCACAATAAGAAAATAAGATAAAATCTAATTAAGAGAATAGAATTAAATCAGTAGTGCCCTAACTCATGGTCATTTTTAGGGTTGCAATATTCCTCTTTCTACTGAATAGTCAAAGTAGATAGGCCTCTCTGTGTGCTAGATTTAACTATATTATTCTGTTGCTTAAAGACACTTCTAAGAGATTGTTTCCTACTTTTCATGGTTCATAATTTTCCCCAGATACTGATTTTAGTTTGAACTTAATGTCATATATTAACTTTCTAGTAATTTCACATTTATTCATTTGTATTTATTATTACATTATTTATTGTATTTGAAAATAAGCTATCACAAAAATGTTGATACTTATTTTTTGCTTTTATCCCATTAGTTATCATCCAGATGATAAAGCTGATGAAATGAAGTCTTTGTTGGGAATATTTGATGGTATTTTCTAGGACAAATTCCAAAAAAATTATTCTTACACTAATAAGACAAAGTATAAAGACATCTGATTACTATGCATTTTTTAAAGTTTATAATTTTCCTCATGAATTTGTTGCTTCTTTTGCAACAAAATATTTAGACTGATTTATTTTCTAATTATAAAATATCTGTGGAAAGTATCTTTACAGTACCTTTATTTCAATAAAGCTATACTTAAATTATACTTAGAAATAATGATTTGTTTTTTCACTGGGTTTCTCGAGAAACAATTTAAAATTTTACGTTTAAATTTTCTTAATTTAAAGTTGCTTTGTAGACTAAGATGATGCTAAATCTACAAATTTATTGAAATGGCTTCAACAATATTGCTTGTTTACTAAATCTTTTTAATATAGTGACTGTATACTAAATAACAAGTATGGACCTCAATTCCATGACCTGAAGAATGGTTTGAGGCTCTTCCTGTCCCTGGAGCAAGCAGATTCCCTTGGGCTACACATGCTTGTGACAGGACACATGGAGATGTTACTGGTGCCCGCTAGAGCAAATTGATGAACAACAGGAAGACAGTGACAGTGATACAGTGATACTAAATAGTTTTGGAACAACAATAAATAAAATACTAAACAAATGTTTTTCAACTTACATGTTTCATATGGTAAATTCTAAAACATATTGAGTTTTACTCTAATAAAATCTACTTTAAATTATTTTTTCAATGAATTATATTTCAAAATTTTTTTGTTTGTTTTTTGGGTCACACCCAGTGATGCTCAGGGGTTACTCCTGGTTCTGCATTCAGGAGTTAACTCCTGGCAGTGTTCGGGAACCATGTGGGATGCCGGGTATCGAATCCAGGTTGGCCATATGGAAGGCAAGTGCCCTACCCACTTTGCTATCGCTCCAGCCCCTCAAATTTTTATGTAGTATGAATGAAATTGAAGCTCATTTAATAAATTTTAAGGAATACTTTTATATTTGCTTGGTTTGGGACCATATCCAGTAGCGCTCAGGGCTTTCTCCTGTACTCAGGAATCACTTCTGACTTTGCTTGGGACCATATGTATTCAGTGCCAGGGATTAAATCCAAGTCAGTTGTATGCAAGGCAAGCACTTTACTCCCTCTACTCTCTCTACAGTCCTAGGAAATACAATTAGAAAAAAGAGCCTTAGAGATAAAGTGGAAGAGACACTTTCAGAGAAGATTCCAGTTGTGATTAGAAAAAACTTAGGAGATATCACATGTATTACATTTAGGAGAAAGACTTAAAATTAAAAAGCTTTGAGTCTTGAAAAATAAGGGCAACCAGCTCCTTTCTATTTATTTTTACAACTGGCATGTTTTTGCAAGTGAATCAGTCATGGCGCAACTTTAAAGGTTATTAAACTCTATGAAGGGGGCTGAAAAGAGCACAGCAGAGAGGGTATTTGCCTTGCATGCAGCCAACCTGGGTTCAATCCTCAGCATTCCATATGGTCCCCTGAGCACCACCAGGAGTAACTCCTGAGTGCAGAACCAGGTGTAACACCTTAGCATTTCAGCAAGGGGCCCCAAAATTAATAAACTCTATGAAAATGTAAAATGAGAAGTTGAAGTGATAATACAGTGGGTAGGACATTTGCCTTGCATATGACTGACCTAGGTTCAATCCCCTGCATCCCATATGGACCCCTGAGCACCCCGCCAGGAGTAATTCCCTGAGTGCAGAGGCAGGGAGTATGCTCAGGAGTAACCCCTTGAGCATAGTCAGGTGTGACCCAAAAAAGCCAAAAATAAATAAATAAAAATGAGAGCCAAAACAATAGTATAGCAGGTAGGGCTTTGTCTTGCAAAACACCAACCCAGGTTTGGTCCCTGTTATTCCGTATGGTCCCTGGAGCACTGCCAGGAGTAATTCCTGAGTGCAAATCCAGGAGTAACCCCTGAGCATTGCCAGGTATGGCCCCTACCAAAATAAATAAACAAGAAAAATTATGTTAGTACAACTTATACATCTTGCATACATAAATTTTGACAGTAAAGAAATGGCAATTTAATTCAACAAGGCTTAAGCTGAGTGAAAAACACGGTGCCTGGTATTACTAAGAAAATTAATTGATGACATTTTCAAACTCATGGAATTTACCTTATATTCAGTAGAAAAAATTAAAATATATAATGATGCAGTAATAAAATGTAGAATATATTAAAGATGTACTAAAGCTTCAGGGTACTTTGGGATCATCTAGAGAGTTTGTTTGAAAACAGACTGCTGTGGGAGCCATGATACAGTTGGTAGAGCACGTGTCTTGTGTACAACCACTAGATTTGATCCACAGCACCCCATGTGGTCCCCTGAGCCAGCCAGGAGTAATCCCTGAGTGCAGTCAGGAGTAAGTTCTGAGCACTTCCAGGTGTGACCCCAAATCAAAAAACAAACAAAAATGGATTGCTGGATATATACCCACAATTTTCACTCCGTAGATGTGTTTCTGACAAGTTCCCAAGTGTTGCAGCTACTAGTCCAGGGAAATATACTGAAACACTGCAATAAAGGTTAAAGGGTGTGAGATTTAATATCATATAATATTAGGTTGTGTCATAGATAATAGAATATAATGCATGGAGTCAGGGAAGTCTTTATGGTAAAGTTAAAATGTCTTCTGAGCCTTGAAAATTATTAAGATTTTGATGAGTAAATCTCTGTCAGAAGAAAAAAAAAGCAGAGAAAAATATCTTTAAAAAACTCTGTGAGAAAGACATTCTAAGCAGAGAGAACATCTTTAGCAAAATTCTAGGGGAGGAAAGATGTAAGGAATAATGAATGGATAATTCTTCACTTCTATCACTTGTCTTCCCATTGATCATCGATTTGCTCGAGGCAGGCACCAGTAATGTCTCCATCGTCCCTGTCACGTGCTAGTGTAGCCCAAGGGCATCTGCTCGCTCTAGGACTGCAAAGAACCTCAAACCATTCATTCAGGTTATGAGGTCTATTATTTTACTGTTTTTGGCATATTGAATACGACACAGGTAGCTTACCAAGCTCTGCCATGTGGGTTGGATACTCTCACCCACCCACAAATAGATAATTCTAGGGAAGAAAAAATGTAAGGAATAATTAATAGATAATTTTAAACAGATTAATATTGTAGATATTTGAAATGTTAAGACCAGACTCTAGAGATCTTTAGAACCAAGAAATCATAATTTTATTTAGTAGACTGTTTCTCAAACTTTCTGACTCTGAAAACGCTAAGATAGTCTGTTTATTACATAAGATTCCTAGATTTCAACTAATAGCTACTGATTCAAAATCTAATGGAGAAGACTGGAAATACTGTAGTTTAAATAAGCATTATAGGTCATTTATCATTATCAAATAAATTTAGTCACTAGAGTAGAATATAGATTTTCTTCCTAATAATAATAATGATAATAATAACAATAATATTATTATTATTAAAAAAGAATCGGGGATGGAGCAACAGCACAGCAAGTAGAGTGTTCACTTTACATGGCGGCTCACCAGGGTTCAATCCTCAGCATCCCATATGGTCCCCTGAGCATCACCAGAAGCAATTCCTGAGTGCAGAACCAGAAGTAACCCCTTATTATTGCTGGATGTGACCCAAAAAGCAAAAAAAAATTGGCAGTGTTATCATAGACATGCCTTGGTTGTGTTTACCAAAAAAAAGTAATGATAAATTACATAATTATGATACATATGTGTAACTCAAATCATGCTGAGCATTTAACTGTTCAGAAAAAACGAAGTCATGAAATTTGCTAATAAATGTATGAATATGGATAGTATCATGCTGAGGTGAAATGAGTCAGGAGAGAGACAGACAGAGAATGATCACACTCATTTGTGGGGGTATAAAAACACAGTTAAGGGGCCAGAGGGATGGCACAGAGGGGAGGGCATTTGCCTTTCACTGCGGCCAACCCAGGTTTGATCCTCGGCATCCCATATGGTCCCCCGAGCACTGCCAGGAGTAATTCCTAAGTACAGAGCCAGGAGTAACCCCTGAGCATTTGCAGGGTGTGACCCAAAAAGCAAAAAAAAAAAAAAACAAAACCAAAAACCAGTTGAGACAGTTACCCATTGACAATAGAAATGAGGACCAGGAGGACTGGCCCATGGGTGGAAGCCTGTCACAAATTGGGGGAAGAGGGAAAAGGCAGTTTGGTCAGAGAAGGGATCACTATGATAATGAAAGTTGGAAATGACCACTATGGACAAGAGTCAAGTGCTAAAAAGTAGGTAAAGGAATATACATGATAACCTTACAAACCGTAATGACCTAGAGGAGGGAGAGAGAAGAGAGAGAGACAGAGAGAGAGAGAGAGAGAAAAAAAGATGGTCATAGAGGCACACTGGGGGGTGGAGGAGTGGCTGGTGCTATAGTCTAGCGGGTAGGGAGTTTGTCTTGCATGCGCCAACCCCAGGTCAATCCCGGCATCCCATATCATCTTCGAGAGCACCGCCTGAAGTAATTACTGAGTGCAGAGCCAGGAGTAACTCCTGAGCATCTCCGGATGTGACCCAAAAACGAAAAAAAAAAATGGTCATAGAGACAGACTGGAGGTGGTGGAGTGAAAGGAAGGAAACTGGTGATATTGGTGGTTAAGGGACAGATATTGAACATCATATGAATGAAACCCAGTCATGGAAAACTTTGTAACTATTTATCTCATGTTGAATTAATTTAAATAAAAAGATGTGTAAACTGCAAAGAAATGTTTTTAAGATAGTAAAATTAGTTCACATGTTTTAAAGAAAGAAGCTATCTTCATAATACAAAAAAACAAGATGTGTGCCCTGCTTCCTATGACTCATTTGACTAAGTATGATACTCTCTATGTCCATCCATTTATAGAGAACTTTTGTGACTGTTTTTTTTCCTGGTGGCTGCATAGTATTTCATTTTGTAGAGGTGCCATTCTTTATCCAGTCATCTGTTCTCAGGCTCTTGGGTTTTTCCAGATTCTGGTCATTGTGGATTGTGCTGCTGTGAACATAGAAGTGCAGATGGCTTTCTTGAAGTGTGTTTTTAGGTCCTTAGGGTATACTCCCAGGAGTGATATTGCTGCATTGAATGGCAGCTCAATTTCTATCTTTTTGAGGACTGTCCATATTGTTTTCCAAAAATGCTGGACTAGTGTGCATTCCACCAGCGGAGACTCGGAGTCCCTTTCTCCCCACATCCATGCCAGCACAGGTTCTTGTTTTTTGAGGGTTTTTTTTTTGTTTTGTTTGTTTGTTTTTATTTATGGATCACACCTGACATTGCTTAAGATTTGTTCCTGGCTCTAAATTCAGGAGTTACTCCTGGCAGTATTCAGGGGAATATGTGGGATGCCAAGGAGCGAACTCAGGTGGGCCTCGTGCAAGGGCAAATGCTGAACGACCGCTCTAGCCCCTCTTATTTTGATGTGTGCCAGTTTCTTGGTGTGAGATGCTATCTCATTTAATTTGCATTTCCCTGATGATTAGTAATGTAGAGCATTTTTCATGTGCCTTTTGGCCATTTGTATTTCCTTGAGGAAATTTCTGTTCATTTGTTCTCCCCATTTTTTGATGGGATTGGATTTTTTTTTTGTAAAGTTCTACCAATGCCTTATATATCTTTTTATATTACCCCTATGTTAATGGTACTGGGTAGACTGATTGCACTACTCTGTTGGATATTAAAAAAAAACATAGTATACCCAAGGATAGTAGAAATGAGGACCAGGAGTACTAGTCCATGCTTGAAAGCTTGCCACAGTGGCAAGTGTGGGCTGGAGTGATAGCCCAGCAGGTAGGGCGTTTGCCTTGCAGATGGTCGGCCTATGCCGGCCTGGGTTCAATCCCGGCATCCCATATGGTCCCCTGAGCACCGCCAGGAGTAATTTCTGAGTGCAGATCCAGAAGTAACCCGAGCGTCGCTGTGTGTGACCCAAAAAGCAAAAAACAAACAAACAAAAAAAAAAAAAAAAGTGGCATGTATAAGGGGTGAGGAGAGGCAGTTAAGATAGAAAAAAGACCACTGTGCCAAATACCAGTAACAATTATAGACTCATTCCGGAATAGATTGAGGCTCTTTATGTTCCTGTAGCAAGCAGATGCCTTGGGCTCAACTAGCATGAGACAGGACATATGGAGATGTTACTGGGGCCCGCTCGAGCAAATCGATGATGAACGGGAAGACAGTGGCAATAATAGTTGGAAATGATTGCTCTGAACAAGAATTTTCAGTACCTGTATTGCAGACCTCAGTGACCAAAAAGGAGGGGGAGAGAGAGAGAGAAAGAGAAAGGGAAAGAGAGAGAAGTGCCTGCCATAGAGGCGGGTCAGGGCATAATAGGAAGGAACCTGGGGATATTGGTGATAGAAAATGTTCAATGCTGAAGGGAAGGTGATAGATCATTGTATGACTGAAACCGAATCATGAACAACTCTGTAGCTATGTATCTCATGGGGATTCAATAAAAAATGTAAAAGAACAAGATGAAGTATCCTGTGCTAATGTAGAAATGCAACAAGTAATCTAGGAAGACAATTAAAATCATTAACGTAGGTGGCTACACACAGAACAGATTTTCAATATAGTCAGATGGCATTATACTAGATGTCATACAGGACTCCCATGAGCCAGAAAACAGTCAATGCCTAACTTCAAAAGTTCAAAGGGAAGGCCGATTCTCATGTTGCAGGTGGACCCCACGGGTGACTTATGTGAGGCAGGAAGGAGAGAGAGATGGTCGCTTTCTCCCCAGCCGCCTCTGCCACCCGGACCCGCTGGGCAGGCTAAGGACTGATAAAGTCTGCGATGAGCCCCTGCGGCGTGGGCCTGAGCCCCACCAGCCCCACGAGGTGGCCGTCAAGCCACGCCTGAGGTCCGCTTGATCTCTAGGCACGGGAGTTGATCCCCCACCACCCGAGGTTTCTCGGGGAGCCACGGACTCAGGCTGGAGCGAGGAATTGCTCTTTGCAGGAAAGGAAAGTCAGTCCTAGGCCTTACCCAGGTCTGCCTCAAAGGTTCTTGTCTTCCTCGCAGAAAAAGAATTTTCAGGAGTCGACGAGCAGTGAAGTAAAATAGGTTTTATTGAGGAGGTTTAGGTGAGGGGGAGGGAGAGAAAGAAAGGGAAAGAGTACTTGCGCTCAAGGGAGAAGCGCGGGCTGCTCCAAAGGCGGAGAGCGAGTAAAGAGAGAGTACACATCTCAAGAGGGGAGATGCGGGGCAACACACGTGCTCAGGCAGCATGTGCACGCCCAGGCAACATGTGTACCAGGCAGGCAGCATGCGCGCATGCAACATGTGAGCCCAGGCAGCATGCGCGCATGCAACATGTGAGCCCAGGCAGCATGTGCGGCGCCGTCCTTTGGTCAGGACGGCTTTTATAGATTTCTCCCCAAGTTCCTCCCATATGGGGCTTCAACCTCGGTTGCTAGGGCCCCGTTGCCAAGGGGAGTAGACTTTGGGGAGTGGTCTTCTTTGACTGGAATGTCCCTGGGGTCTTCCTTGAGCTGGGTCCTGGGCGGGAAGGCTGATTCATCTCCCTCAGGAGATTTACACATTCCTTTTGGCCTTTCCTTCCTCCAGGGTCTATTGTTGATATGGTCTTATCAAGTTTGGTTTCGGGCTTTCAGTCAGGTGTGGCTCTGGATCTCTTCTTCAGGAATTTATTGCCATGTGGCGCCCCTGTCTGCCTGCCTACAACAATCCCCCCTAGAGATTTCACCCCCTTAAATCTTTAAGGGGAAAAGTGGTCGAAGGTCCGTCTTCTGTATTTGCTTCCTGCTGACAAGAGGGGCTTGTAGACCCTGCCTACAAGGGTGAAATCTTCTTACTACCTTAGTTTAAATGGGGCCCAGGCAATGAATGAAGGTTAGATTCCTGAAGTTGTTTATCTGCAAGACAAAGACCAGATCAATTAGGCTAAGAAACATTACTTTGAAATGATTAGACCCTGAAGGAGTGCAAAGGTCCCTTTTTGCCCTAGTGAGGGCAGAGTGGTTTGCTGCTGATGGAAAACACCAATGTTAAGGTTGAAACACCAGCCACCTCTCTGGCTTTTTGTACAACATAGAAAAACTTTAATTCTTTCACTGAAGGTTTTAATAGTAACGAATAGATAACTATATCCTGAACATTTGAGTATTTACATGAACTTAAGTTGCCAATTCTTAAGATTAATCTCTGACACATGAAGCACAGTTGAGTTTATTTTAACTGCCCTGTTTAGTTCCTTTTTATGGACGGTTGTTATTTACTACAGTCTTTATGAACCGAGAAACGAACACTTAACCAGTTTGGATGCTAACTTGAAGACTCTTGGCTTATTAGCAGACTTTAGAGTACATTTGCCTTTTAGCTGATGTTTCTGGTTGGACTGATGACATGTATAACTTGAGTTTCCTTTTAGACTAGGCTGATTACTTACAGTTAGTAAAGCAAGTTCTATTTGGATTATCCAAGGGGTACCTTTTAAATTAAGCCTATTTGGATACATACATTTATTTAATTGCCTTTTGTAGCTAGAATTTGATTTGTACAAAAAGTTACAGAAATATGGTTTTCTCTTCACCTTCGCTTTAAATTTGCCAAATGACTTTATAAACCTGACTTGTTCTTTTGCATAAACACAGCAAAACTGGAGAACTTTCCACTTAGGGTACCCGTTACTACTAAGAAGTTCTGGGGAGTTGGCTAAGACAGAGCAGGCAAACACCAATTATGGTATTTTAATGTTTTTACCTGTTACGTCAGGGCTACCCCAGGCTTGGCCATGAAGATTAGGTTCCATGATGAGCTACAGGTGATCTCGGGCCTTTTTCACTGTGTTGAGCAGAGCGTGACAACATCCCTCTTTGGGGCTGAAGCCATTCCCTACTGCAGCAGTTGTCCTTGTTGCATGGCCCAGGCAGTTGTTAGTCACCACAGATTGGCAGATTTTGTTCCTTACAGCAGAGATGATTTCGGTTTTTTCTTCAGCTGGCCTGCCTTTAGGGTCTCCCTGAGGTTTGTAGGGTACTTGCAGCTGTACCTGTGATAACTACATGCTTCTGTCATTTAGACCAATTCCTTTGACTTCTATTTTTTTTGGAAGAGGGCCTTGGGGTCCCATACTGACTTTCCTGTCTGCATGAGGGCTAGGCCCTATTACAGAGAGGAAATATTTTGTTTGAGTTTATGCAAACCAACATAGTGCCATGAAACATTAAAAGACGTACTGAAGGTGTAAAGAGAGAAAAGCATATTACACTTTACTCACAATGAAGTGCAATACACCAATTTGCTGTTGGAACTGCTTAAAAGAAGCATAAAGTTTTGTTGAAATAGAGCAGACAGTTTAACAGTATTCTATGTAACTTATTTAACTCCATGTTAAAACAAAATCCTATGTTAAACAAAAGCTCCAGTTTTTAGGAGCACTGTAACAGGGAGTTCATACCATTTGTTTAATATTTTTTCCATAGATTTTACCAACTTTAGATAGATACTTTAGAAAAGAGATACTTTAGAAAAGAGTTTTATAGTTTACTTAACATTCTCTGACCTTCTACACATTCCTTTACATTTATTCTGTTTTGTAGCTTTCCTGCAAAAACAAGCCTTTACTTTAACAGAATTCCTTCCTTTTTCCCACAGACATCTCCATTCATTATCTTTCTGTTACTTAAAATGCATTATTTAGACTTCTTATAGTTGCACCCTAAAGGTATTAACTTTTTTATTTTACAGAGCTTAGTACAAGCTGATCTTTCAAGAAGTTTGGAAACACTTTTGCTAATTATTTTTATTTAGCATGACAAGCTACTTTAAAGCAGTAATTTTATATTTTAGGAGAACATAAACAATGTAAAGTTAAAATACTTAAAAGATTACTACCAAGAAACAGTGACTTTACGCTTGTGAATAAAGATTTTAAATTCAAGACTAGGTTGATACCTGGTAACAAAGCTTACATATATTAAAGCTATTTCAATAATAGCACATACTGGGCAGATTAGAAACAATGCCTGAAAAGGAAAAACTGATTGCTGTCATTTACTTTGCACATATTAATTTTTTATGTTTAGAAGCCACAAATTGAAAGAAACATTTCTGGCTCCTTGAATGTGGCTGACTTTCTTCAGCCCTGAGGCTGCTTTGGAATTTCACCTGAAAAGCCTTTAAGGCATAATGCTGTGGCTTCAGATTTATCAGACTGAGATCTTGAGATAACCCATTACAGAAATAAAACAAATATGTAGACATACCAACATACGGCATTTGAACCAACTTTTGTGAAACACAAGATTTTCTTGACTTAATTACAACAGTTTTTGTACCTTAGTTAATTTTGAAAACAGCCTAATTTTTTATTAGAATTTGACTAAGGCTTATAAGGTAAAGCTTTTGCACAATTTTACAAAGTTTTTATTTTTATTTCCTGCTTTTGACTTTAGCTTTTACCCCTTTTTAACAGCACAAGTTTTTCAGCTGAGAGAATTTCAGTGCATTAGGAACCCTTAAAAGGTTTTACAATTATATATTTTAACCCCTTACCATAAGATTTAGATTGAGCACGTTGATTTTTTTTTTCTGCTTAACACTTAGTTTAGAACACATGGCCTATCCCTGGCTTAACAATTTGCTTTTGATTTTGACTTGGTTTATTTAACACTCCATGTTTTACACAGACAAGACAACTGCAAACAATTGGTGAGCCACCACACCTGCGATGCACACATACACATATACAGTTGATTGATCTATCTTCAGTTATGATTTGACCCTTTTGGAAGGGTAGAGGAAACTGATAAACTGAGAAAGGAAAGGGCAGTTCCCCCAGGGCAAATAGCCCTGCTCAGCGTTGGGACCTCGCCTAGATTTTTTAGCCTGCACCAGCCTCTGTTCCCTGCCTTTTTTTACATGAAGCATGGGTTAAGAAAAACCGCTTTTGTTGAAAAAAAACCGCCACCTAGATTATGGCCAAATTAAGTTATAGTAAAGAGAGGCATAGTAAAGAAAGTTAAAAAATTAGTTACGATGTACAGTTTTTGGAGATAGATGTTAGTGAGGACAAAGTTAGGCTGTAAAAAACTGTAAATTGAATTACTGCATTAATACCCTTTTGAAATTAATTACTACATTTGTGCCTCCTTTTGATTTGATAATTTTTGTACTGGACCTGTTAAGGGAAAAAACTGCTGTTAAGCCTACGGGTAATTAAGGTCACCAGCCAGTGCTCATCTCGCATTGGTCCTGGTGTGTTTTTGCTTTTTGCTTTGCAACAATCGGACAAAAATATTAGCCATTTAGGTGAACTTAAAGCAAAGGTTAGAAATTGAACTTTTTTTATAAACTTGAAGGATCTTCCCCAAAAATGTCCCTAGCTGCTTGCGTTACTGAAGCTCATTGGGGAGGGGCGCTTGGACCTTCACTCTGCCAGCTTTTTCAGCCACTTCCCTAGGGGAACTCCTGGATGGGTCCAGCAGGTTTGGAATGACAAGAAGCTCAGCTTTAAGCACACCCTGCTCGGCCTGGCCTTGGGAAAGATAGATAGATGCCTGAGCTGCGTGCAGACCACAGTGGGCAGTGGGCTTCCCTACAAGTACCTTTTGCTTATTATAATTTACCGCCTTAGTAACACACTTTTTCATCC